>BQNB010008703.1:0-89081 GCA_026074375.1 Tanacetum coccineum
AATCCTTATCTTGTGACGTTGTAATTCTAGCGTCTTGCTAGTTTTGTGTTTTAATAAATCTGCTGTTCCAAAAAAAATATATGTTTGACACTAAGAGGACTTGGAGACGGGTCGTGAAGAAATAGGTATCATATTTATAAAATTAAAATTAACTAAAATACACCATACATACTTTCATAAGCTTTTCGATCATGCCTTGGTAGAATAAATATTTTAGACTTAGAAGAGTGTAAATAAAATAATCAACGAACAAAATTCATAATTCATAACTAAACAATAGTAACATAGCACATCTTTATTAAAGCTTTGATTAGTACAAACCTCAAAGACAAATATAGAGACTGCCTTGTATAAAACTCATTAGCAACTCCTAAATTCAGCGACAAAATAACATTTGCATTTGCAAGATGTTTCCAGAAAACGATTACAAATCGAGTGGTGAATTCTTATTTAGAAAAATTGTTATATGGATTCGACATCATTCTATAGCATGCTAATACTTATTATTTAAAACCATGTAAAGTATTAAGTTTTTATTTATTTATTTTTTATTTTTTAGAATGACAATTTTTTTTTCACAACCTATACCACATATCTCACAATATATTTCACACATGCCTCCAGCGAGGCTTGAACCCACAACCTCAAGGTTGGTGGGGGAACTCACATACCCAAGGATACCCTTAACGGCCAACTGAGCTAGCCCAGTTTGGTTAAAGTATTAAGTTTTTATAACTTTCGATCTCTAAAACGATGATCATGTGCCTTTCGAAACCAAACTCTCAAGGAAGAACCAAATTAAAATTTCCAACATGAATGAAATACAATATAGTAACTTTTACTAAGGGTGCGTTTGTTTTCATGAAAGGTTGGATTCGATTTGATATAGGTTTGAAAGAAAAGTATAAGAGATAAAAGTTATGATAGTATTAAAGGTATTTTGTTTTATAAAATAAAATAGATGTTAGAATTATGTTTTGTTTTTATTTTAGTGATAAAAGGAAAAATAAATAAACAAACATTAAATGAGAAAAATCAAATATATCAAAATAATCCTACTTACACATTGTTCTATGAAAGTTTCGTGAAATGTCAGAAAAGTTATGCAGCTCAATAACTTTTGTAGATTCCTTCATCTAAAGGGTGTTAAATACTGTGCTAAACACCGTATCATTCAACCAAACATTTAGGGCCTGTTTGGTAGGTGGGTTTTGATATGAAGGAATGGATTCATGCATAAAGAAAGCTGTTTGGTATATAGGTTTTGGTTTCAAAATTTGGTATGAAGGTCATAGATCCATAGGAGGGGGGATGGGTGGGTTTTATAATTCATTCCTTATCTACTGTACATTTTTCTTCCTCATATAAATATTTGACCCCATTCATGCTCCTTTAAGTGACCATACTCCATAGCTCTGTAACTTTTTTTCTATATTGTTCGTTCTCATCTTTATAAACCCACGTCATCGCCATCTTCTTTGGATCTGATCGGATACAAGAGTCACAAACCATAAGTTTAACCATCTCATATTTTTGACGCTGTTAACACTTTATATTTTTCGCGCCGACTATTTTTCGTGTCACAGTCTTTATAACATATACAAAAATTATAAAAACTTAAAAAAAATAAAAAAAATAAAAAAAAAAACCAGAAAAACAAGGGGGGTAACACGACTCTCTCATTAGGGGGTACCCGACTAACATATGCTCTGTCGAGCATATGATGTTGTTGGGGCACTTGGAGACCTGCCTGACAAAACATCTATCCATTAGCTTTGTTTTGAAATGTCAAAATTTCCTACAATCACCCTCTAAAAAGATATCACTAACCCACACTCTCCATGTCTTGAGTTCAACGCACATGTTAATTTACCCAACTTTCAAATGAAATAATTTGAAACCTTACAAAAGCTTACCTCCATGTAAGGCAAAATACTTGTCAATATATAGCTTTGGCATATCCAAATAGATAGTTTTGAATAACAATCCTAAACTCATACTTACTATATTGAAGTGAGCTATCAGGTCTTAACTCTTATTCCAATACAAAAGAACGAATTGAAGTCAATCAAAAGTATATCTCAAAATTAAAAGTTTTATTTTGATCTGAATCATTCTCATACACCGACAAATTTGTTCTTTACAATTGTTCCTATTTATAGAATCTGAAAAGAATGCGATCTAAAAGGGATGTATCCGTTCAGTTTGAATCGTTTGCAATGGTTTTGGTGACCCGTTGTGACCTTTGTGAAATAACTGTCATTTGAACAGTTATTTAACTAGTCTTTGAACAGTTAGGTTGGTTTTTGACCCCATTTGACTTACTATGGTTTTCCTCAGCTGGTTTGGGATAAATCTCCGTTGTATTGGGTTTAAGGCCCAACATTCTCCCCCAATCACAAATGCTGCTGTGTAGGTCTTAAGTCTTCTTGGATCCATCTTCCTCTGTAGAATCCACCATCTATTTCACTTGTAGGATTTCTTGTAGTACTTGTGATCGTTCTTATATCATGTAGAAATCCATCTTCCTTCCTTCTGGTTATTTCACACATTATGAGTTGAGGCTTTCGATCTTATCATATTGTTATATTTTTTTCTCTGGTTGTTTTCCACCTTCATTGTTGTGATCTGTCATTGAGTCCAGTGTTGATCGTCCTATTGTCTGGTTATATCACCTTTTAAATTTTGGAGATTCTTGCAGTGTATATAACTTCCTTGATTCCAGGTTGTTTCCACCCCCCATGAATTCCGTTATACCACCATCCAAGCTTTCACTGCCAACTCCTTGTTGTTTGATATCAGTTAAGTTGAAGTTGAATGGAATTTCCTTCCATTCCAGATTCGTGATTCTTCAATAATTGCCATAAGTAATTGTGGCTGTAAATCTTCTTCAATGAGATTTGATTGTTCTTCTGTCCATTAGAATCGTACATCTGTTTGCACCACTGCCCATACACTCCTTGCATTTGAAACATCATTACGCTATACACTTATCATGAGTAAGTTTAATTTGAAACTGTTTTTGTGTTTCCTTTCTTAAAATATTTTTCTTGCACCCCCACACCTCGTGATTGTTGAATCCACCATGACCCACGGCATTCTGCGCTTGTTCTTAGATATCTGTGTGAACATATTCTATCTTGATTGTCCAGTTGTTTTGCTTTGTTGCTCTAATCGTTTTCATCGCGTAGGTTTTAGCACTACCAATTTCTTCTTCTAAGGTCATTCACTCAGGTCTGAGTATTGTTCCATTGACGCAACTATTAGTAGATACCTTATCTGGTACAAAGCATTAATAGTTTGCGTACTCATAGTGTTTTCATCTTCCATAGTGTGCCCTAGACACTTCGCTGCTTTTATTTACTGCAAGGTTCTTAGTTTTAGGAGGTGAATGACTGTCTATGGTTCATCTTCCATCATATGTATCATGGGTCAAAGATCGGACTTTGAGGAGTTTTGCAAAACCGCGCTTGATTGCAACTCTCTAGCGTTCGCCTATGTTCTATTTTCAGGCGTTTCCCATTATGGCTTTCGCGGTTTTGTGTTTTCTGTTATTTGAACAATTTGTTCATTCGGGTAAGGATTGATAAACAGGAATGCGATAGCATCTTTCTGTCTTTTCATGTTGTCTGCTTGGTTTTTTCATTGGTTCTATCATTATTTTTGTTCCAACCCCCATAATCCCTTTTGCTTTCGGGATTATTTTGCATTCGAAACATTCTGCCCAAAGTGCAGTCTAATTCGACACGTTTATCTAGCATGGACCCATGAACATTGTGCGTGGCCAACTTATATTTAGCTACTTCCTTTTTTGAAGTATCTCCACCATCTTTATCTTTCGTCATATTTCTAGGATTTCTAATAAAATCTCCCAAATAAAATTCCTAACACTAAGTGTGTCGAATTTGTGGCGAGTACTCTAGATTCGTGCTTTAAAGAGTATGAAAAAAATTAACGGGACTAGTTTTTTTATTCCAAAAACTATCCTCGGGGATTTTAAAATCTTTGTTCGATTATAACTTTAGGCTAATTACCTCCTTACACAACTATTCTCATTAATACAGTACGGCAGTAAAAAATTTCTCGACTACTATATATTATCTTTCGGGTTTTAGGCAAGTTACTAAATCCCTAAAAGTTAAAGGGGTTAAACTATTGTAAAAAGCCTAAACCTATTATATATCTAAAAATTCTGATAATAAAAAGTAATGACAAATACCGAGGGTTTGGTTTTTTCGCGAAAAAACCCATCTCTAGGAGTTCAACAGTCTACACCCTTGTTGTGCCTCCTTATTCTTCTTTGTCCCGCCTGGGAGTCTTTTTCTATAATCCGCCTCTAGCTTGTCTTTTGTGTGGTAACCCTCTCCTTGTTGAGTTCACACTGTGTGTGAGCCTTCCTCATTGTGGGGAGGGGGTGTAATTTTCGTTCGCCGCCTATGATGGTCGGCTTTTGAAACCTCCTATTCTTCTATGTGTTGTGTTCTCGAACCACTGATTCCCTTAATTTCGATGTTGCGACACATTACAGGTTCGCAAATTTGGGAACTTGAAAATCATTCAAGATATAGATGATTGTGGGTAAATACGAAAATCGATTGAGGTGCGGTTTCTTCAAATCAGGGTGTGTTCGCGAAGTAAACATTTCCTTTTGTATGATTACTGATTCTTCGTCACCCCCCCTTTGATGATGACTTCTGTTATCCTTTCGATTGTGGTTTCTGTTTTGAATTTTGGTTTCGGATTTTTGATGTTCTTGACCAGAATTCTCAAACGTTGCAAAGATGCTGAAACCCCTTTTTTGTTTGTTGCCGTTTAGGTTAAACCTTGGTAACCGACGGCTGGATTCCCCTCTTTATATTCGAGTGTTATTTTCGTAACACACAAAAATGATTTTTTTGCCGAGAAACAAGTGTGTTTTTCGAGCATCAGAACAGGAAACACACAATACTGGTATATGAGAGATTCTTGGTTCTAGACTCTAACCAACGCATCAGATGCCAAGATTGGAAATCGCACTTTCTAATTTGACTGCAAAATATACCGATAAATTAAAATCTTGCTATTAAATCTACGCTATAACTTCACAAATCTGTCATTCATACTTGTTCTTTACAAATGCGTCTCTTCCTATATCAATTACATGCAAAAGGTACAAGTAAAAGTTCGTGTCGTTCAAAATGAACCACGTGTTCCTTGAGAAATACTGTCGAACTTGCATTTATTTAACTATGCCTTTATAACCGCCATTTTGGTCCTATGCGGTTATTGATATCTAGTCGGGTTGCACGCGGGTTGTGATTACCCGTTTTGGGTTTCGGGGCCCAACAAAATTTCTCCCCCATAATTCACAAATCGCTCGTGTTCTTCTACGAGAGAACATGCTTCTGCTCTTTGTCATTCTTCTTTTCCTTCCAATTCGTAATACGGAGCATTCCTTCATGCTCTTCCACATCTATCGCGCGTCTGTCTTGCAGATGCCACTAAGGTTGTCCTTCTTGTCGACTTCTGCTTATGCGCTGACATCTTGTCTTGACGACTCTTGCATTGTCCCTCTTGCTTTGACCGACTCGCTTGCTCTCTGCCGTCTCTTGCTTGACGACTCTTGCTTTCCGTCTCTTGCTTGACGACACTTACTTGCCGTCTCTTGCTTGTCGACCCTTGCTTGTCGACTCTTGCTTGTATAGAAACTATGAAGTTTCTCTTGCTTGCCTTGCTTAGAATTTATGATTAAATTCCTTGCTGTTTGGGCTACTTGCTACCCAATATCAACTGCTATTCCTGGCTACTTATCTCCCCCCAGATTTTCCTTGCTATGAACCACTAAAGGTCAGGGTTGTTATTCATTGCTATGAACACAAAGTTCGATTTATCTTGCTATGAACCACGAAGGTTCGATTATTCTGCTATGAACCACGAAGGTTTCGTTTAATCTTGCTAGAACACGAAGGGATCGATTTATCTTGCTATGAACCACGAAGGTTCGGTTTTATCTTGCTATGAACCACTAAGGTTCGGTTTTTTTTCTTGCTATGAACCACGAAGGTTCGGTTTTTTTTCCTTTGTAACTCGTAATCTGGTTAAAATATGTACACTTAATCTAGCCATACCAATATTTGAAATCTGCAATTATTTAAGGCGGATGAAGAAATATTTTAGGATGAATGAAGAAGACAAACAATTATGTGTAATTTTTTTATTTATTAAAAAAGAAGGGGTCCACCAATCCTAGTAACAAACCAAACAATAATATTAGAAACAATACATTTGATTTCATTCAAGTTAAAACCATACCTATACCGACCGTGATTCACATTTACAAACCAAACGCACTCTTATTTTATCTATGATTGTATTACTTGAATCCAAAAGGTTAGCAAACGCACCCTAAATGTTTCAGGTATATAAATCCAAAGAAAAAGCAGAAACTATTGTTGACTTACAACACTCTGTAGTTCTTCTGAAGATCGTACACTGAAGTTTTTAAGTCGAGCATGGGTGCTACTATTGGTACCCCTGGCCCGTCAGAAAGTACAAAAAAAGGTACAAAGATTCCTTTTGTACCATCATTTTTACAGTGCAACGCAGCTTTTTATCAGTTTATGTTCCGTAATTTTTGACCGTTTCATATTTTTGACCTGTTAAACTTTATATTTTTCGCTCCGTATTTTCCGTGTCACAGTTTTATAACATATACAAAATTATAAAAATAAAAATAAATAAAAAAAATAAAAAAAAACCAGAAAAACTAGGGGGGTACAAACGACTTTTTAGGGGGTACCAATAACATATGCCGTCGAGCATATGATGTTGTTGGCACTTGAGACCTGCTGACAAAACATTATCCATTAGCTTTTTTGAAATGGTCAAAATTTCCTAATCACCTCTAAAAAGATTCGACCACTTCAGTGAGTTTCAACGAACATTTAATTTACATCTTTCAATGAATAATTTAAACTTAAGAACTTACCTCCATGTAAGCAAATACTTGTCAATATAGTGCTTTGGCAATATGCAAATAGATAGTTTGAATAAACAATCCTAAACATACTTACGATATTGAAAGTGTTCTACAGGTCTTAACCTTATTTCCAGGATCGAATTTGAAGTGCAATCAAAGTATATCAAAAGTAAAAGTTTTATTTGATCTGAATCATTCATACACACAAATTTGTTCTTTACAATTGTTCCTATTTATAGAATCTGAAAAGATGCGATCTAAAGGTTGTATCGGTTCAGTTTGAATCGTTGCAATGGTTCTGGTGAACCGTTGTGACCTTTGTGAAATAACTGTCATTTGACAGTTATTTAACTGTCTTTGACAGTTGGGTTGGGTTTTGACCCGTTTGACTTCTATTGGGTTTTCCAGCGGGTTTGGGATTAATCCGGTTGATTGGGTTTTGGCCCAACATTCTCCCCCCTAATCACAAACGCTGCTGTGTAGGTCTTTAAGTCTTCTTGATCCATCTTCTGGTTGAATCCACCATCTGATTTCTTGTAGGATTTCTTGTAGTGCTTGTGATCGTTCTTATATCCAGGTAGATCATCTTCCTTCCTTCTGGTTATTTCCACCTTTGTTGCTTTGATCTTCATTGTATCCATGTTGATCATTTTTTCTGGTTGTTTCCACCTTCATTGTTGTGATCTTCCTTGAGTCCAGGTTGATCGTCTTTGTCTGGTTATATCCACCTTCTAAATTTGGAGTTCTTGCAGTGTATATCTTCCTTGATTCCAGGTTGATTCATGCTTTCGGTTATACCACCATCCAAGCTTTCACTGCCAACTCCTTGTTGTTTGATATTGGTTAAGTCGAAGTTGAATGGAATTTCCTTCCATTCCTGATTTGTGATTCTTCAATAATTGCCATGAGTAATTGTGGCTCCAAGTCTTCTTCAGTGAGATTGGATTGTTCTTCTTTCTTTAATGGACATCTGTTTGCAAAGTGCCCATATTCCTTGCATTTGAAACACATTACCTTACTCTTATCATGAGTAAGTTTATTTGAATTGTTGTGTGTTTCTTTCTTAAAATTATTTTCTTGGCCTCGTGATTGGTTGAATCCACCATGACCACGCATTCTGCCTTGTTCTTGATATCGTGTGAACAATAGTCTATCTTGATTGTCCACTTGTTTGCTTTTGTGCTTAATCCTTTCTTCGTAGGTTTTAAGTCTACCAATTGCTTCTTCTAAGGTCATTTCACTCAGGTCTGAGTATTGTTCTATTGACGCAACTATTTGTAGATACCTATCTGGTACAGCATTTAATAGTTTGCGTACTAGTGTTTCATCTTCCATAGTGTGCCCTAGACTCGCTGCTTTATTTACTAAGGTTGTTAGTTTTGTGGTGAAGGCGTCGATTGTTTCATCTTCCTTCATGTGTAGCATTTCAAAGTCGGACTTGAGGGTTTGCAACCGCGCTTGTTGCACTCTCTCTTCGCCTATGTGTCTAGTTCAGCGCGTTCCATATAGCTTTCGCGGTTTTGTGTTTTGTTATTTGAAGCAATTGTTCTTCGGGTAAGGATTGATAAAGGAATGCGATAGCAGTTTTGTCTTTTTTGTTGTCTGCTTGGGTTTTTTCATTGGGTTCTATCATTTCCCATAAACCGTTCGCTTCTAGAATAATTTGCATTCGAATTGCCCATAGTGAGTAATTCGAGGGTTTTAGCATTGGACATTGGAATTGTGGTGTACTAGGGGTACTAGTTTCTTTCTTTGAGCTTTCTCCACTTTCTTTCGTCATATCTCTAGGATATCTAATAAAATCTCCCAAATAAAATTCCTAACACTAAGTGTGTCGAATTTGTGGCGAGTACTCTAGATTCGTGCTTTAAAGAGTATCAAAAAAAAAAATTAACGGGACTAGTTTTTTATTCCAAAAACTATCCTCGGGGATTTTAAAATCTTTGTTCGATTATAACTTTAGGCTAATTACCTCCTTACACAACTATTCTCATTAATACAGTACGGCAGTAAAAAATTTCTCGACTACTATATATTATCTTTCGGGTTTTAGGCAAGTTACTAAATCCCTAAAAGTTAAAGGGGTTAAACTATTGTAAAAAGCCTAAACCTATTATATATCTAAAAATTCTGATAATAAAAAGTAATGACAAATACCGAGGGTTTGGTTTTTTCGCGAAAAAACCCATCTCTAGGAGTTCAACAGTCTACACCCTTGTTGTGCCTCCTTATTCTTCTTTGTCCCGCCTGGGAGTCTTTTTCTATAATCCGCCTCTAGCTTGTCTTTTGTGTGGTAACCCTCTCCTTGTTGAGTTCACACTGTGTGTGAGCCTTCCTCATTGTGGGGAGGGGGTGTAATTTTCGTTCGCCGCCTATGATGGTCGGCTTTTGAAACCTCCTATTCTTCTATGTGTTGTGTTCTCGAACCACTGATTCCCTTAATTTCGATGTTGCGACACATTACAGGTTCGCAAATTTGGGAACTTGAAAATCATTCAAGATATAGATGATTGTGGGTAAATACGAAAATCGATTGAGGTGCGGTTTCTTCAAATCAGGGTGTGTTCGCGAAGTAAACATTTCCTTTTGTATGATTACTGATTCTTCGTCACCCCCCCTTTGATGATGACTTCTGTTATCCTTTCGATTGTGGTTTCTGTTTTGAATTTTGGTTTCGGATTTTTGATGTTCTTGACCAGAATTCTCAAACGTTGCAAAGATGCTGAAACCCCTTTTTTGTTTGTTGCCGTTTAGGTTAAACCTTGGTAACCGACGGCTGGATTCCCCTCTTTATATTCGAGTGTTATTTTCGTAACACACAAAAATGATTTTTTTGCCGAGAAACAAGTGTGTTTTTCGAGCATCAGAACAGGAAACACACAATACTGGTATATGAGAGATTCTTGGTTCTAGACTCTAACCAACGCATCAGATGCCAAGATTGGAAATCGCACTTTCTAATTTGACTGCAAAATATACCGATAAATTAAAATCTTGCTATTAAATCTACGCTATAACTTCACAAATCTGTCATTCATACTTGTTCTTTACAAATGCGTCTCTTCCTATATCAATTACATGCAAAAGGTACAAGTAAAAGTTCGTGTCGTTCAAAATGAACCACGTGTTCCTTGAGAAATACTGTCGAACTTGCATTTATTTAACTATGCCTTTATAACCGCCATTTTGGTCCTATGCGGTTATTGATATCTAGTCGGGTTGCACGCGGGTTGTGATTACCCGTTTTGGGTTTCGGGGCCCAACAAAATTTCTCCCCCATAATTCACAAATCGCTCGTGTTCTTCTACGAGAGAACATGCTTCTGCTCTTTGTCATTCTTCTTTTCCTTCCAATTCGTAATACGGAGCATTCCTTCATGCTCTTCCACATCTATCGCGCGTCTGTCTTGCAGATGCCACTAAGGTTGTCCTTCTTGTCGACTTCTGCTTATGCGCTGACATCTTGTCTTGACGACTCTTGCATTGTCCCTCTTGCTTTGACCGACTCGCTTGCTCTCTGCCGTCTCTTGCTTGACGACTCTTGCTTGCCGTCTCTTGCTTGTCGACTCTTGCTTGACGACTCTTGCTTGCCGACTCTTGCTTGACGACCCTTGCTTGTATAAAAACTACGAAGTTTCTCTTGCTTGCTTGCTTAGAATTTATGATTAAATTCCTTGCTATTTGGGCTACTTGCTACCCAATATCAACTGCTATTCCTGGCTACTTATCTCCCCCCAGATTTTCCTTGCTATGAACCACTAAAGGTCAGGGTTGTTATTCATTGCTATGAACACAAAGTTCGATTTATCTTGCTATGAACCACGAAGGTTCGATTATTCTGCTATGAACCACGAAGGTTTCGTTTAATCTTGCTAGAACACGAAGGGATCGATTTATCTTGCTATGAACCACGAAGGTTCGGTTTTATCTTGCTATGAACCACTAAAGTTCGGTTTTTTTCTTGCTATGAACCACGAAGGTTCGGTTTTTTTTCTTGCTATGAACCACGAAGGTTCGGTTTTTTTTGCTATTGTATTTATAAAAAGAAAATTATTTTTCTTTAGAAAAAATAACAAAGATCCTTTTCTCATAAAATCTTTCATCCTTTAATAAATTTTCAAAGATTGTGGAACAAATATTCATCTACCAGTATATTAGAAGACGTATTATTCTAAACACTAACTAAATATATAGATTGTAAAGAAAAATAAAGATGAGGGGTTAAATGGTTTTTTTGTACCTGGTAGGTACAGACGCCATGTTCCCTTTCCTTATCTTTTATTAGCTGAATGATGTAATGAGATCGAGTTGACTTGATGAAAGCCATTAATCAATTATCATAAGGGTCATTTTTATTTATTGACTTAGGATGCGTTTGTTTCCCTGGTGTAGAATCATTCATGTGGACTCCACACTTAAAGTTAATTGTTTGGTTAATTATTCTAAAACAAAGTAATGGAATCATTTACAAAAACTCATTCCACATCATAAAGGTGCCTTTTGATCGATACCAACTGACAAACATTTGAGAGCCACACAAATATTTTTTTACTTTTATTTTTTTGTCTTTTTCTTACATGTTTTTTAAATTAAAAAATAAAATATGTTTAGATAAATATATAAATTAAATAATTTTTAATTTTCTCTCTCTTACTTTTCTTTCAAACCAATCTCAAATCCAAATCTCATTCTAAACCCATTTACAAACCAAACAGGCCCTTAAAATTACCGTTTGCTTGAGCCCAATAAGATAGTCCAAAAATTGAAAAGGATTATAGCGTAATGTTTGAGCCTAATGGATCAATAGGTTAAATGAGAAAAATCAAATATATCAAAATAATCCTACTTACACATTGTTCTATGAAATTTTCGTGAAATGTCAGAAAAGTCATGCAACTCAATAACTTTTGTAGATACCTTATCATTCAACCAAACATTTATTTTATCTATGATTGTATTACTTGAATCCAAAAGGTTAGCAAACGCACCCTAAATGTTTCAGGTATATAAATCCAAAGAAAAAGCAGAAACTATTATTGACTTACAACACTCTGTAGTTCTTCTGAAGATCGTACACTGAAGTTTTTAAGTCGAGCATATGTTGTTGTTGGCACTTGAAACCTGCTGACAAAATATTATCCATTAGCTTTTTTGAAATGGTCAAAATTTCCTAATCACCTCTAAAAAGATTCGACCACTTCAGTGAGTTTCAACAAACATTTAATTTACATCTTTCAATGAATAATTTAAACTTAAGAACTTACCTCCATGCAAGCAAATACTTGTCAATATAGTGCTTTGGCAATATGCAAATAGATAGTTTGAATAAACAATCCTAAACATACTTACGATATTGAAAGTTGCTTATTTCACCCATAGATAAGTTGATAACAAAAGGAGAGGTGATATGCACCCCCGCTAAAATGACGTGAAACCATAAAATCACATTTGCAATGCACATGATACAATATTGTAGCATGCATGTTTGTGGTGTGCACATCACTTGTTGCTAGGGCTGCATTGCGGTCGAAAACAGTACCGACCCGACCAAATGCGAACCGACCCGATATATGGAAATAGCGTGAACCAAAACCGAACCAAAATGCTTACTTCGGTTTCGGTCTATAGTTGGGTTTATTCGGTTAAGTTAAGAACCAAACCGAGTGAACCGAAATTATACTCAGGCCTTCAATATTTGGGCTGCAAATGCAAAAACATAGCAGTGATGATAGCACATACAATTTCAGTGGCAAAACTTGTGATGCACATGCAAATGAAGTACAAATGCATACATGGACTACAAAATTTTAGACTACATTTAAAGTTTTAGACTACAGTAGCAAATTCCAGTAGCAAAATAATAAAAGGACTACAAATGCATATATCATAAGTTCTGTAACGAAGTTCAAGGATTGACTCATTAACATAAAAATATATATTGATTTATCATAATCAACTAAGAAAATATACTTGATGTATGAATGACTGTCATATATGTTCATGCCATAAAACACTCGTTCTGTAGTAAGGTTCAACATCTCTATAAATCAAATCAAGTTCATGTTTATTAGCCATTCAAGTTTTCAGTTATTTACTAATAACAAACACAAGCCACGTATTATACACACAACATTAACTAATAACAAACACAAGCCATACAGACATACAGTAGAGTTTTATATACATGCATTATATTCACAATTATTTACTAATATCAAACATATGCAAATAAGCCATACACATTAGAATTTTATTCACATCAACAATTAGGAAAAGAATTTTTGTTCACAACATTAACTTAAAGCTACAGTAGAGTTTTATTCACATTACTCTTATATACAATTCACAAATGGGCGGTGGCACTGTAGCTGCTACAGTGCTACAGTACCGGCCCAAAATCTGGCCCAAAGTAAAAAAAAATAAAATTACAAAACGGACCCTCAACTTTTAACTGTTTACGACTTTTTTACATAAATTAAAAAAAATAAAATAAAAAAGGCCCCTCAAGTTTCTTTTATTCGCAACTTTTAATACATATCTAAGAGCCCAAAGAAAACTATTTACCAAACCGAAACTTGCACAACAACAATGCAAAAAACTTAGCTCCCGCGGCAACGCGCGGGGTAATTACCCCCTCGTTATAATAAAGCAATAAACATTGGCTGTTTCTTTATGACTTACTGGATTGGTAGCTAACAGATTTGGGCTCAGTCAGAAAAAATTGTTGTTTCTTTTTTCCTCCGTATGCTATGAGACTTTGAGAGTGAAAGGCCTCAAAAACCTCCCTCTCCCCAACCAAAAGCTCATTTGTACATTTTTGTCCATAGTGTTTGTTATCCCAAAAGCTTAATCCATTTCACAACATTAAGCTATACCAATAAGCAAACAAAGATAGAAAAGAGATAAGGAAAGTGAAAGATTATTAGAGAGAAAATAAGATGGTGGAAGATTACACACACACACAAACTATGCAAATGGTAACCAACACCCTCTCCATGTGTGGAGAGGGTTCTATTTATACCCTTGAGCCATGAGTGGCTTATGGGCTTTCTAACTTGGGCCGGGCTTGGCTATTCTTGGGCTTTGAGCCCGAAACATGGACAATATTAGATTACAATCCAAGCCCGTTGAACCCGACTAGCCTATTACTTAACAAGACTAGTTACGACTAATAAGACCGATAACATTCTTGTTCGACTTATATAAAATTAAGGCTAACAATCTCCCCCAATGTTGAGGTCTCTTTCTTCACACTCCTCCGTACCACCGATGACGTTGAGGATGTGACTTTTGACGTTTATGCTTTGCCTTGTTTTGGTCTTGTCTTGTTTGTAATGGCTTTGATCATTCATGCTTTGTGATCTTGATCTTGAGCCTTTATCTTTTGACTTTGAGTTCTTGAGATCGTTATCTTGCATCATCTCCTTGACTTGAATCATCTTGATTTGACTTTCTTGATCAACTTGTGCTCTTGACCAACATGCTCATACTTGTTACATTCTTGTTTGACATATGTGATTATAAGTCTAACAATCTCCCCAATTGATGATTCTTTATTTGACTTTGAGGCTCTTTGATAGTGGGGAAGATTAGAATCAACTATCTTGATGTTGAACGATTGACTTTGAAAGCTTGAGTATGAGCATGTGGTTTATGAATCCGACTTCGCTGGAATGAGGCTGCAACACCGTCGTCTAAACCTGAAATAAGACAGTTAGCAATAAAAGATGAATATGGCTTTGTCATTCATCTTGACTTCGGTTGCATTAACCTCCGGTTTCCCGTTTTATAGTATAAATACTATACCTGTGATCAGGTAGATTCAAAGAATCTCCTTGACAGGGTTTCCAGCTCAAAGCGTAGGATCTTCTAACACAGATGTATTAGATTCACCATGCTTGCTAGTTCTCATTACCGGAACGTCTCAAAGCAGACAACACGGTAAGAGTGAATCAGATAGTTACTATCTTTCTGATTAAGTCGTCAATTCATTTACTGGACCAAAATAACCACATAAAATACAAAAGTACAATGGTAAATTAATGAGTAAACATATGATTGCCGATATTGAGCCATTTATATAAGGGAGTTGATATGCACACTACACTAGTTAATCAATAACAACAAAAGTGATATAGAGCCACACCACACAAATGCATATGTGAGTGTTATAAATTTAATAATAATAATTATTTTAGTTTTTTTGTTATATATTTTTTTTTTATATTTTTAAAAATTTATTATATTATGCTAATTAAAATTTATTATTGTTATTAATTGTACATTCAATAAAGTACCATATGCATTACACATGTGATTTTGTGGTGTGCACATTACTTAGTGTGGTGTGCATATCACCTCCCTTTATATAATAATGGGATGATGGAGGTCGTGTTTTATATCTAACTACTTAAGTAGTAAAATACTCTATGGGAAACACAATTATAAGTGATCGGCTCATGTTTCATCCCTATAGAAAATTGCACTAAACTGAAACAATGCCTACCAAGATACTATTAAAAGACATATCTGCTACCAAAGAAACCTACAATCAGACCAAAAGCCTCCGAACCAAGCCAAACTTGCCAGCCAAAACCATTAGCCAAAAAATATATCTCACGAACTCGAGCACTTAGATCTAACAGAATTTAGTGGTAGATCAACGAAAGAATAAAAAAAAAATTCACAAATCATAGATATACGACTTACATTCAACATAGAAATACCATTTCACAGATGATAAAATTAGCTCAACTTCTATCCGCCAACTTCCGGTACTCTTCAAATGTGCTAGCCTGAATAAATCACATTATAATAAATCAAGTGTCTATAAATTTTCTACCTAAAGTTGAACATGGGTGTTTCATGAGTATGAAACATCTGTATCTTGTTATGTGTTCGTTTGATACAAAGAATACAATTTCTAGTAGCCTTCACTTTTTAGGAATACAACCAATAACCAAAAATCATTAAGCTGCTTAATATAGAATAAAAAATAGAACAAACCTAATGTTTAGGGTACGCCAAATAAAAAAGTTTGAATTGCTGAATTTGGGTAGCTACGATGTTACTCCTTAAGTTAGTTTGCTTCCTTGCTCACAGAAGCGATCCTGAATAAATATAAACATGTGTTAAACTCAAATATATTTTCAGTAAATTTGATATTAGACTCACTTATATACATAACATATGAGTAATATTTCAATTAATAAATACACCAAAGTGTAAGTTGGGTAAATCGTATATGTCATTCCATAAAGATACGGTACAATAAATAATGTTACAAGGATTATTCTAGATGCGGGCTTGAGCCCAAAACAATAATACATGCTATATATATTATATAATACGAGCTAACACTTCCCCGCAGTTGGAGCGGGAGGACACCGGACGCTCAAAATGTTTCGAAACTCTTCAAACAATGTGGAAGGCAATCCTTTAGTGATATGTGTCTGCATACTGATAACCGGAAGGAACATGAAGAACTTAAACATGACCAGCAACAACTAAATCACAAACAAAATGTATGTCAATCTCAATGTGCTTCGTACGCTGATGCTGAACCGGATTGCGGGACAAATAAACAACACTAACATTATCACAATAGACAAGCGTAGCGGAAGATAATGGTGTATGTAACTCACGCAGTAAATTCCTCAACCAACAAGTCTCAACAATAGCATTGGCAACACCATGATACTCGGCCTTTGCATTGGAACGAGAAAGTGTCAGTTGACGCTTAGAGGACCAAGAGAGTAAGTTGTTGCCAAGAAATACACAGTAGCCGGATGTCGATCTCTGAGTAGTAGGAAAACCTGCCTAATCCGCATCCGAATATGCAACTAAATAGGTAGTAGATGAGGAAAATAGCTGCAATCCATACTCCAATGTACCACGAAGATACCGTAAAATCCGTTTAAGAGCTGAGAAATAAGGCTCCCGAAGATCATGCATATAAACACAAATCTGTTGTATGACATAAGAAATATCTAGGCGAGTAAAAGTGAGGTACTGAAGAGAACCTGTAAGACTCCGATAGAGAGTCGGATCAGAAACCGGATCACCATCGTCTCCTAGCTTAGACTCAATATCAACCGGAGTCTGACTAGAATTACAATTAACCATATAAGCCATCTCAAGAATCTCAACAACATATTTCTTTAGAGATAAAAACATCCCAGAAGAATTCTGTGTAACAGAAATACCTAAAAAATAATTAAGAGAACCCAGATCCGTCATAGAGAACTCCTGATGTAAGGAAGCAATAATCTGTTATAACAAAGGTTGAGAAGAAGCCGTGAGCACAAAATCATCAACATATAAGTAAGTAGTATCCATCCCATACATGTATTATAAATAAAGATGAGTCACAACGACTAGACTGAAAACCAACACGGGAGATATAAGATGCAAACCGCCAGAACCAAGCTCTAGAGGCCTGCTTGAGCCCATAGAGAGACCGATGTAATAAACACACATGATCAGGATATGTAGAATCTCGAAACCCTGGTGGTTGATGCATATAAACCGTCTCAGGATAAATCACCATGTAAGAAAGCATTCTTGACATCAAGCTGATGAATCGGCCAATGTCAAGAAACAACAAAACTAAGAACTTTTCGAATAGTACCGGGTTTGACAACCAGAATAAAAGTCTCATCAACACCCTCTAACTGTGTGCTACCATTCGCCACAAGACGAGCCTTGTAGCGACTAAGTGTGCCATCTGCCAAATACTTATGGCGAAAAGCCACATACAACGAACAATGTAGGCGTCCGTGGGTCGGAGGTTCTAAAATATAAGTTCTATTTTTAGTAAGCGCATTATATTCATCACGCATAGCATTGTGCCAATTGGATCACTAAACGCATCGTGATAAGATTTGGGTAAAGGTGAAACCAAAGACACATGTAAACTGAGACGCTGAGTAGGACGATTAGTCCCGACACGAAAACGTGTGACCATGAGATGAACCGATGTGGGGTTCGGGTTATCGGTTTGGGCCGCGGGATTTGGTTGTGTAATGGTAGCGGATCCCTGAATTTAGGCCGCGGTAGTATGGTGTTGGGTCGAGTCTAGGTGATCATGAGTCGCATCATGTTGTTAGGCCGCGACAGGGGAAGGAGGGGCGATTGGAGATTAAGGTTGGTCATAATGGGCTACGTCTGGTATAGTAGTGGCAGTGGAAGTAGTATTTGGTGCCAACATGTTATCAAGGGGTATATTAAGTGTTGGTGCAGTTTAGGGTGGGATAATAGGAATGGTTTGAGGGATTATATCAGGTGAGTCATCCAAAAACATGTAACGAGGTGTGGGGTTGGGTTGAATAGAGCCATAAGGGAAAACTGTTTTATCAAATGTAACATGGCAGGATATAATAATTTTATTAGTTTTTAAGTCAAGGAAATGATATCCACGATGATTAGAAGCGTGTCCCAAGAGGATGGAAGGTGTGGCGCGAGGTTCAAGTTTGTGATTAGGAAATAGGTGAGGGTAACATAAACACCTAAAGGTTCGTAAAAGGCTATAGTCCGGGTTTTTGCCAAATAGACGGGTATAAGGGATTCCGTTAGCAACAGCGGTTGAGGGCAAGATATTTAGTAAATGAACGGCCATATTAAGAGCCTCAACCCAAAATGTTGGTGGAAGATTGGCTTGAAAAAGTAAAGTCCGAATGAGATTATTGATTGTGCGAACCATGCGTTCGGATTTACCATTTTGTTGAGATGTTTTTGGACATGAGAAACAAAATTGAATGCCATTATCAGCAAAAACATTATGTAAGTTGTGGTTGTCGACTTCACTGCCAAGATCACATTGAAAAGACTGAATTTCACACTAAAGTGAGTACGAACATATGTACGAAACAACACAAATTTATACAAGACATCAGACTTATTAATCAATGGATAAACTCAAACAAATTGCGAATAATGATCCAAAAGAAAACATAATATTTGAAACCCGAAAGACTCGGAATAGGTGAAGTCCACACATCCGAGTGAATAATGTCAAAACAAGAAGTAACCACAATATCAGAGCTAACAAACGGAAGCCTCACGTGTTTGCCAAGCTGACACACATGGCAAAGAACGGGAGGTTTCTCTTAATTACATGAAATAAAATTATGAGAAACAAGACGACGTAACACTTCACTTCGTGGATGTCCAAGACGTTGGTGCCACGTATGATGACTGACAAGGAAGGCATGGGGAATCGGAGATGGAGCCGTGACCGGGTAAAGATCCCTCGTGCTATCACATCGGAGTAGCACCCGACGAGTCATGAAATCCTTAACAGAAAAACCAAACGCATCGAGTTCAACAGTACAATTATTATCAGTAACAAACTGACGAACATAAATTAAATTTTTGACAGTATGAGGGGTAATAAGAACGTTATTTAGGTGAAGAGGGAGTTGGCAAAATACTATGACCCGTATTGATGACAGGAATAGAATGCCTGTCGCCAACCGAGATAGACGGATAAAGACACGTATTAAAAACATCATTAAGACTAGTAACCGAAGCATTAAGATGAGAGCTCGCACCTGTGTCCATGTTCCAGGCGCCAGTAGCGAGATCATGAAGTGTCCCTGCAGTAAAAGCATGAGGTAGTGTGGTCACCTGTCCCGGGGTAACGGTGGGTCCCATTGACCCAAGTGGAGTAGTTTTTTACCCGAAGTGGGCTTATTGGGTCGGGTTCACTACCTAATAAATAACGGGTTGGGCAGGACTTACTAGTTGGGCCGGCTAAATTAGTTGATAACCCATAGGCGGGGGCGGGCTAGTACACTGAACTAGACCAGACTGTTAGGCCGGGACCAAGGGCCCGACTGTGTAACTTGTGAGTAACCGAAACCAGGGGGTCTATTGGGTCTAACGGGGCTAACCATTAGGGCTGAATGGGGATAGTAACTTGGGTCTGGGCTAGTATTCATATTAGGACTGGTAATAAAAGCAGATGGGCTAGAACATTTAAAGTAGTTCTAGTATTTGTCCCAGTGGTTGTTTCAGAATTACCAGACAAACCCAAGCGACCCAAAAGTTTAACCAACAACTCCTCAGTATTAGACCCACCAGTCATTGTAAATCAAGAAGTATAGGAGCGTGTGTGTTATTGTTTTGGTTTTGATTTTTGTAGTGTCTGATGTAGAAAACAAATGGAACAATGATGAGTTATTAAGGCTTAGTAGGGTGTAGTAGGGTTTGGAACAGGATGTCGTAGGTGTAGTAGGGTTTTAATAAACCAATGAAACAGTAATAACGTAAGACCTTGATGTGTGGATCTGAGACCTAGCACAAATCACCAACACAATCAAACGAATTCGCCACCTAAAGCACGAATACCAAAGACTCACGCGTGTGGACATGTGACCGGGCACAAATCACCAACATGAATGTTAAGGGTTAACTATGAGATCGGCTGAAAAAGGTTTTTTAGGGTTTAGGTGTGGATCGGTATGGCTGATACCATGTAAGTTGGGTAAATCGTATATGTCATTCCATAAAGATACGATACAATAAATAATGTTACAAGGATTATTCTAGATGCGGGCTTGAGCCCAAAACAAATATACAGACTATATATATTATATAATACGGGCTAACACAAAGATCATATACAATACCAGAGTACATATTATAGATCAATGATGTTATAATTGTGTAACCTATGTACAAAGAAAAGACGTGTGCATACACACACTACTCGGTACTCGCTTGTGCTACCGAAAGATGTCTCCTTACTTCTTTACCAACTTTCCCAACATCAACTTCAGAAGATAAATGTTGACTTAAGTGTAGTAATTGTACCCAATCAAATTAATAGTTTGCGTTCAGAATAAATATAAATTCCTTATAAAGTTATGCTATAAAGCTTTAATTTAAAACCCACAAAGTCCAGATTATTAGAACCACTATTTATAGATCTCTTAACAACCAATAAATACTCTAATTTTTAACTAAATTATAAAACCACAATTTAAATATTACAAAGACATGAAAACCCCTAAAACCTATAATTCACCTAATCCACAAACCAGTCTGTTGTCGACTAACTTAATCATCTAAAAATTCTAACCAATTTACATCAACATTACAAGAATCAATCCCACATAAGAAATTACTAACTATTGATGATTGGTTTCCATTTTATTACACTATTTCGGGAGTCAATTAACCCTTTTAATCATGAAAAGTATGCCTAGATTATGTGTTATCATCGTTTGTTTTGTCATGTTTGTTTAGCCTTAGAAGATAATTTAGTGATATTACACGTGACTTGAGCTCATTTGAAGAAGAAACGGACAAGACTACGACTCTACATCATTTATCTTGAAGAATTGTGCATACAGAGCGTAGAGACGGTGTCGCAGACTTCAAGCAACGGCGTCATGGATTTGACGACGGCGTCAGGACGTAGCCGACTTAAAGTGGCTCTAGAAGATTCTACGTGGTAACGGCGTCACGATTACAACACGACGCCGTCGCGCCACTTTTCCTATATATACAAAACCGACTTTAGGGTTTTTAGTGTGAACTTTTGGGAGACGAACCCTAACTTTTATAGTCGAGTTTGGAAGCTTTTTAGGCCGTCTTTAGGGCCTCAAAACCCTATTGTAACAGTCTTTAATCCATGTTTTAATCAAGTAAAGTTCATTTATCCCTTTAATCTTTCAATATGTCTATGCATTGTTTGATTGATTTATGTTCTTTACCTTCTTATAACATGCTAGGCTAGATCCTTAAGTATTTACTTATAATTGCATGAAACTTAGATTGTAGATCCTTTTAATGTTGCTTCTTGTGATGGGTGTGGGCGTTAGGCTTTAGAAAACTAGCCATAAAATATTAAATTGGCATAGAAGTCTAGGGAAACGCGAGTGTGTAGAAATGATACCATCGGTAACAGTCTTCATACTACCTTACCCCTAATATGGTTGATCCCTCTTAAGATATTTCAATTGCATTTAATATACTCTTAGGGGCCTTGTAATAGTCTTCATACTACCTTACTTGTGCGTTGCCTTAACGAAATATTAAATATATGGCGGGTTCGTGTAATTCGTTCATGACTTAAGAAATACTTACACAGATCATCACAAGTGTGACAAAGCAGGATTAGGAGAAGCAATCTAAGAAGTAGTGCATGATTAAGTAAATACGTTCGTTTATCACATAAGTTATCACCAAAGTAGTTTAGATTTATTTTTTTGTTATTAGTTTAATTAGATAAAACAAACCAACCTCTCAACCATGATATTTACCTGCTTTTATAAAATAAAAATACAAAAAGAATCTTCTCTCAACCCCTTAGACCTTTGTTAGATCTTGTTCGAGCCTTCCCAACCTATTCTCCTAGAGAACGATAACAACCCCCGAGTCTTGCCTGTACTACACTGCAACGATCAGGTGCACTGCCTAATGAGTTGTAAAACTACTTGTTGAAGTCTAACGACAACCGCATCAAGTTTTTGGCGCCGCTGCCGGGGAATAGTTAGGTTTCGAGCATTATTTAACTTAGGTCTACTCGCTTGATTCCTATCAAGTGAAAATTTAATTTTTGGTATATTATCTTTCTCGTAGTCTATCTTTTCTTTGTGTTTTTGTTCGTAAATTATCATCGACTATTCCGCTCTTTACTATGAAGAACGGGAATCCACCACCGACCAATAACCCACATGTCCTGCCAACTGCGCTTCGCGCAAAGGTTGTCTAAGAGCTCAACTAGCTACAAGCAATCTCGACCTATATTGATTCTCGCCTAGAGAACATTGACCAATTTCTTAATGATTTCGCGCAATAACCTAATGAAATTGATATGGATGACCTTGAGCCCAATGACGAATTGGTAGACACACCACTTGTTTCTCCTTTTCTATATTCGGATAATGATTCTGATGATGGTGAAGTCCTAAATGAGCTAGAAGAATATGGTAATGCACGACAATTATGCCGCCAAAGGGCAATTAATAGTTTTGATGGGGATGACTTGGCATTCGAATGTATGATCGGCTTTAGGAAGTTTATCGCCTACTTTGACCCTTTTTTACGAATGAACATTATTATGTGTAAAGCCTACAATACTATAATGGTATAAGGATTAGAAAGTACAGAGAAGAACTTAGTTGCCATTGTAAGGGATGTTTATGTGTTCGTAGGGAGCTTCACTTACATCACGGATTTTGTGATATTAGAAGACATAGGAGAGTTTATCCTAAGAGATATGGCCGAAGTTGTGATAGGCAAACCCTTTAGAAAAGTCACTAAACTTGAATATGATTGTGTTAAGGGATTAGTGTCTTTCAGTAAAATCTTTGGCAACTACACATTCCAAATGGCCCGCACTATACCCAGGTTTAAAAGTTTGGGGCACGTATCATGGAGTAAGATCCCACCCATTCTTGTGCTAAGTCAAAGAGATCTAACTAACGGATTTAGGAATGCTTACGAGAAGAAAAAAATTATGTACAACAATTTTTTGAACCTAGGTCCCGAATACCAAGTGGATGAAAGTATGAAAGAATGGCTCATCCGTGGGCACGTGAGCCTACACGAAGTCACGTAAGGACGTGTGACTTCGAGTCTAGCTACAAGACTCATAAATAAAGAAAGGCGCTTTTTGGGAGGCAACCCAATATTTATGTTTCCCGCATTTAGAAATGTCTTGTGTTTTAATTCTTTATCGTTTATTCTTTTATGTTTGAATTATTTTTGTAACCATTCTTTGTTTTGTTTTTAGCTTCGTCTTATTAACAATCAAAGGTATTTTGCATCAAATAAGTGTAGGGGAAAATATCCTGTTTATAAGAACCAATTCAAACATTTAAAATAAATTGTTTATATTAATTCACGTCAGTTTTGAGTCATATGATTGTAATGATTAATCTCAGGTTTATGCAGTATTTTACACAAGATATAACTATTAAAATTGCGTGCAATTTTTTTTCCAAGAAAAACGAAGAAGAAATCTTCACAGTGGCTGGAGACGGCGTCAGGATTTATCCTGACGGCATCACGCCCCCAACCACGTGAAAATTCGATATTTTCCTATTATTTTCGAAAAATAATTTGTGCAATATCTAAAATTTGTAATTTTTTTGTAAACCTGCAGAAACCTATGATTATATCATCACTTTCATCCTATCTTTACTGCTTTAATAGAGTCAACCCTAAAGTTTCGTTGTATATATCATTATCCCGCCGATTTTATGCTTAGTTTAGTTGTCTTTGTCTTTGATTTACAAATTATATTTGACGAGAAGAAGCTTGGAAGTTCTTAGGGAAAGTTTTTCCCTTGGGATGAGATTCTTGGATGACTGATTTTTAACCAATTATCACATATTTCGATGTTTCCCATGTATTGAGCAAAATCAGGGGAGTATTAGTTTCTTTTACTTGTTTTCTTTTCCCTTTATTAGTTTTACGGGTACTTCTAAAGAACATTAGGGATAATGTTCAACTTAAGTGTAGGGGGTGGTATGTGCTTAATTACACATACTTTTTACCATTAAAAACAAGTTAAAATAACCAAAAACGGACTTAAAATGCCAAAAATATGCTTGTTTTGCTAAATGTGTTGTGCAGGAACGGATATCTAAGAAAAGGACGAAAAACGAAGCCAAAACGACAAAACCGGACACGGAATGGAAAAGCATGGAAAAAGTCAAAGTCAAGTCCAAGCCCAAGGTTTGAAAATGTTCTACCCCGACAACCACGAAGCAAAGTCAAGAAAATACAAGTTTTGGGAGCTAAAACTTTTTGTAAATTCCCTAAACTTGTTTTAAAAGAAGAAAAGAAGGAAATAAAGAGAAGGGCCAAATCTGCCAAATTGGCAAAGAAATACCACAAGGGTTAAATCTGCCAACATTTCAAAGGCTTTATAACCCTTGGGGGGTTAATTTGCCAAGTCCCCAAACTTGTGTAACACCAAGGACCATTGATGTGAACAACTTATACGAGTAGAGGGGTAAGCCCGGTTCATTGTGTCCCTAAGAAGGGAGGCATAACCGTTGTGAAAAATGAAGAAAATGAGTTAATACCCACTAGGTTGGTTACGGGATGGCGAGTTTGCATCGATTACCGAAAACTCAATGATGCAACTCGTAAAGACCATTTCCCGTTACCCTTTATGGACCAGATGCTTGAAAGATTAGCCGGAAATGAGTACTATTGCTTTTTGGATGGATTCTCCGGCTACTTTCAGATCCTGATTGACCCACTTGATCAAGAGAAGACTACCTTCACCTGCCCTTATGGGACATTTGCCTATCGTCGCATGCCTTTTGGGTTATGCAATGCACCAGGCACGTTCCAAAGGTGTATGGTTGCAATCTTTCACGATATGATTGAGAAACCATGGAATCCTAAAGCCTTCATGGATGATTTTTCAGTTTTCCTCTGGTGATTTTTCCTCTTGCCTTTCCCATTTTAGGACAAATGCTCAAAGGTGTGAAGACACCATTCTCGTGTAAGAATTGGGAAAAAGTGCCACTTTATGGTCAAGGAAAGGCATAGTCCTTGGCCCATAAGATTTCTAAATCCTGGGATGTGGTTGATTAAGGAAAAGTGGGATGTCATTGCCAATAAATTGCTCAATCCCACTTACTCGTGAAGGGTATTCGCAGTTTTCTTTTTGTCACGCCGGAATCTACGACGATTTATTCAGGATTTTTACATAATCGCCCGGCCTATCGACCCACCTCCTTGAAAAAGAAGAACTCCGTTTATCTTCTCGAAGGAGTGCATTGAATCATTTGAAACCCTTAAGATTGAAGTAACCAGCTCCAGAATTCTAGTTGCTCCGAATTGACTTTCCCTTTGAAATCCTTTTTGATCAAGTTATTTTCTTTAAGTTCATACCATCCTATTTACGAAATACAAGCACTTCCCATCCTATACATATTCAAATCCAACACCAATTACCTAGTCTCACTCACAACATACAACTTAAAAGTAATTCCTTCAGTCCTAATTTTATGCTTTCGTGAAATAGTCAATATCTTGTCTTTTCCCAAACTAAAAGAGTTATACATAATCCCACTCGGCTCATGTACTTGCTTCTAAGCAGTGATGCTAAGCCAAGTATAGCTTGCCGGTAAGATTTTGCTGCTCCAAGAATTTGATGCTCGTTATTCCGTGATAAAAAAGGAAGAGAAAATTCTTCGCCGCAGACACCTTTATAGATTGTGAAAATCCCCAACCAAAGTGATCTCGAGAAAAAGGAAAATTACAGACAACAGATTTTCCTCTCGAGACACATTGGGATGGTTACTATCGTTGGTGTCTGATAATGACCCATGGTTTTGCCGATTTTGCAAACTACCATGCGGAGAATTTTGTTAATCAAAGGAATGGTCGTCCCAACCAAAAAAGAAAGTTTTTAAAAGCGTCAAACCTACTCCTTTGGGACGACCCTCTTTTATTCTAGATCTGTGCAGACCAGAGTAATTAGGCGTTGTGTTCTGGGTAAGAAGCTTTTGACATTCTCAAAGCTTGCCACAGGTGGAACCACAGCGGGACTCTTCTGTCCAGTTACCACCGCATAAAAAGATCTTTCGATTCAGGTTTTTATTGGCCCCGATCTACAGGATGCAGACTTTGGCACCGAATGTGACATTTTGTCAACGTCAGGCAAAATTTCGCAAACGTGACGAGATGCACAATACTCTATCCAAGTTGCGAAATTCTATTGGAATGTGGGGCATTGGACTTTATAGGGGCACTGTTCCGTCTTTCAAGAAGGAAAACCAATTATATCGTGGCAGTTCGATTATTTATGTCAAAATGGGTTGAAGCGAAAAGCGCTCCCCACCTAACGAATTGCTCCGAGTTTGTTTGTAAATTTTCTTAAAATCTCTCTTCTCAGATTTGGTGCCTCTGTGCCAATCATAAGTGATTAGCTGAACCCATTTTGCAATGATACATTTTTCAGAAGGTCATGCTTGACTTACGGAGTCAAATATCGTATCTCCAAGCGCGTATCATCTACAAACAAAGTGGACAAGTTGAGGTATCCATCGTGGTTTGAAAGGATTCTTGAATGGACTGTGGGCGGGAAATCGTGCCTCTTGGTCGGATAAATTAGATGTCGCACTTTGGGCTTTTCGCAAGCTTACAAAAACACCCATCGTGGTGTACGCCATATAAGTTAGTGTACGGGAAGGCATGTACATCTTTCGATTTGAGCTCTCGAGACAAAGCTTATTGGGACCCTTAAGCATACAAACTTTGATTATCAATCATCGGTGTGATCACAGAAATGTTCAATCTCAATGAACTTAATGAATTCGTGTTCATTCCAATGAAAAACTCTTTGATCTATTTAAAGAGAAAACAAAGAAGGACTCCATGTCTAAGATTAAATCCGAGTTTTCAACGTCGGAGTTCGAGTCCTACTATTTAACTCTAGATTGTAGATTTTCTCGGCAAGCTTATAGACCCGCTGGAGTGGACCTGTCATTTGTATACCAAGGTCCTTTCCATATGGCTATCTGTCGAGTTATCCCAAAACTCCAGGGCAAATTTCAAAGTGAATGGGTTCATTCGTTTGAAACACTACTTTGGAGGGGTCATACCAACCGAGGTTATCCCGGATTCCAGACGTTCCCCATGGCCAATAAATTCGGGGGCGGAGTCAAGCATAGTGACCTTAAATAGCGCTTCGTGGGTAGGCACCCCTTGCTTTATCTGTAGTTGTAGTAATAGTGTTTTGTGTGAGGGAGGCTTACCATTTTCTATTACCCGTGTTTTGTCCATAGTCTTTGTGTGCTTTGTGGTTGTTATGTTCTTAGGATTTCGGATTGTGAAGACTCTCATGCTCGCAGTATCTACATGAGTTTCACATCCTCAGCTTCATTTTGGGAATCCAGTATCCGAATCTAATCGACTAACGTTTTATCTTTTGGCACACTTCATAAACGGCCTTAGTTTTGGGTGAACCCCTTTTGGAAAACATCGAGGACGATGTTTTAGTTCTCGTTCATGGGGGGGGGGGATCTTCGATTTGATTTTTACCTGCAGCCGTTGTCATCACGTATCCCGTTTTTACCACTAATTTTTCATAAAAAAAAGTATTACCAAAAATTGAAATAATTTAAATTTTTCAAACTAAAATTAATGTGTTGATACATTTTGATCTTTCATTAACGGGTTTGAATGTGATATAATTTTTGTCTCGATTCGGGAGTTGTTGAGCCCTAGGCTAGTTCACTCTACTGCACCGCTTGTTGGACTAAAGATTTCTACGATGTTCTATCGTTCGTATTTTAATAAGGTGCATGACAAGAAGTGAGTAGTTTTTAAATATAAGTTTATGTGCTGTGCAAGATTCATTCTAAAACTTATTATGAGTACCTTGTGGCTTTTTCTATCTATCTTCTAATCACCTTATCATACGTGGCTCGTTTTAATTCAATAAGTCAATTGCCATGTTTTAGAAAAAGCTTCAAATTTTGTAACTTTGATTCTTTAAAGCGAGGATTTTTATTGTTCTTAGTAATGGAAAGTTAAAATGCCAAAGAAGCATGGAATGAAGTATGAATGCAAAAATACTTGAATATTGAAATTATGCCATGAAGCTTACATTGATTATATGGAACTAAGTAAAAGATGGGTCGTGATTCTCCCACTCGCTAACGAGGAGGGGGTTCAAACTAAGACATTCTTTACTTCTAGGGATTTGGTAATGTTGTGATTATCTCACCAGAAGCGCTCGTAGGTCTAGGTGTGAGGGGTCAAACTAAGAAACCTATCCTTAGCATATTAGGAAAAAGGTGTTGATGTGATTTCCCGCTAGTAGCAACGGGAGGTGAGTTTTCAAACTATGAACACCGGTCGTTGGTTGTGATATTATCAATAGGGAGAGAGGGCTCCTAGGTAGTTGTTCAAACTAAGCAAACGTATTCCCTGGCTTAAGAAATTATGTTTTATAATGATGTAGATGTTGCAAAAAGTTCTACAGTGAAATTTTCGTTCTTTAAATCAAGTATAAAGGACCTAATAAGATTTGTTGCTCTTGAGTCATGATTCATCTTGGGTCACGACTATGGAAATAAGTTGATCTATGGTTGAGTGAAATGAGTACACAATTTAAATCATATATCCATGTTGGGGAGCTAAAAGTTCAAAGTATGAGTATGAGTGCTTAGATAGACTTATATTTATACAGAATTATGCTTATTTATTGCTTGGTTTGGAATAGTGAAAAAATCGGGGACGATGATTATCAGTCAGGACATCCATAGATTTATTCTTTATGGACGGTTTTCATTCTATGATCCCATGGGTGTTATATAAAGAGGAAGTCAAACAGAAGTCGAGAGAAAAGAAAAAAAGATAATTCCATTAATATTTAGGAATAGTTAGTGTATAGATATAATAAATGGTGAAAACGGGACTTGTCGAAGCTTTTGATTCTTTAGTTCCCCTTGACTCAGAACCACTTAAGCTACTTTTAGTGGTTATTAGTCAAGGAGGATGGATGTTCTTAGTTTTCGTAAATGTATACTTCATAACATTGCGTTAGGACACGGCAATACATAGTATGGGGATTTTGGTATGCGTGTTAATTACAATACCTTTTTACCTTTACCCCTACCATTAAAAAAGTTAAAATAACCAAAATCGGACTTAAAATCCAAGAAAATATGCTTGTTCTTGCTAATTGTGTGTTTGCAGGATACGCTTATATAAGAAAAGGAACGAAAAAAACGAAGCCAAAATGACCAAAACTGGACCACGGAATGAAAAGGTGGAAAAAGTCAAAGTCAAGTCCAACGTCGCAAGTTTTGGAAAATGGTCAACCCCGACAACCCGAGCCAAAAGTCGCTTTGAAAAAAAAGTATCAGGGACTAACTTGTAAATCCCTAAACTTTGTTTTAAAAGAAGAAAAGAAGGAAATTAAGCGAAGGGCAAATCTGCAAAATTGGCAAAGAAATTTAACCACAAAAGGGTTAAATCTGCCAACATTTCAAAGGCTTTCATCACAAGGACCTTGGGTGCAACAACCAATATAACCCTTGGGGGGTTAATTTGCCAAGTCCCCAAACTCGTGTAACACCAAGGACCATTGATGTGAACAACTTATACGAGTAGAGGGACCCTTCTTGCCAAAACACCAAACCTTACCCTGTCATCCCAAACCTTTTTTATAACACCTTTTCCCGCCCATTTTCCCCCCCAAACCCCTCACGGGTTAACCACCCCCTTGGGATCCCGGTAACCCATTTAAAACCCTGGTTAATCCTTCTCCTTCCCTCCACTACTCACCCAGCTATAAGATTGCCATGTGGGCTCATAACCCACACACTCCCAAGCTTAATTCGACGGTTTAGATGATCCGAACAAGCACCAAGATAAATGAAGGGCCATGATTTGTTTGCTTTCCCCCTCTCATAACAAACACAAGAAGCACAAACCTTGTGCTATAAAAGGGCAGAAGACAGAAGACACAAGTGTGTAGTTTTTTTTAGATTTTAGATAATTTGTAATTTTAAAGTTTTTTAAGCTTATTGTAATTTCATTGAAGTTTTTCTTCTGTTAAAAATACCCTTGTACTCTTTTAAAGTTTTAATGAAAAAGCATTGTTAAGTTTATTCAAAATTCTATCTTAAAAGTTTTTTTTGTTTAGTTCATAAAATGTCATTTGATAAGCTATGAAGAAGGCTAAACCTGGAAGAGCCTTGGGTTTAAATACATTCAGAAACAAAGGACTAGGGGTTAGGACTTAGGATTTAGAACCTATTCGTTTGGACCTTCTGTAAGTTTTAATGTTTCATTGCTTATAGCTTAATTGCCTGCTTATTACTGCTTATTTCTTATTATCATTTGCTTATTTGCTTGTTAAATGGTTAGTTATTAATCTGTTTTTGCTTTCTTTTAAGTTTTTAGTTCTAATTTAAGCTTAAAAGTCAAAAATTAGAAATTAAGGGGGTGTTTGGGTTAAGTGTAAAAACGGGTCAAAAATGGTGTGGTATGGGTTGGTGTCAATGGTGTAACTTTGGCTTAAGTCATTAAACCTTTTTAACCTGTTTTTCCAAAGTTTTTTTTAGTCAAAACCTGTTTTTAAGTTTTTACAAGTGATTTTTGAAACTGTAAGTTTTTTTTAGGAGATACAAGAGCTTATTTCATAAGCTCTTGTATACTTGAGTTGGGGTTTAAAAAGAGTGTCATTTGAGTGTAAAAACAAGCTGCCAAAAGAATTTTAAGTCACTTGACTTTTTGAGTCAAAACGGCCAAAGACTTAAGTGTCATTTTTATAAAAGCAAAATGCCCTTTTTCAAGGGCTAAAATCAGCAACTTTAAATGGTTTTTGGAAGCTTAAAATTTGTGCACAAGTTCATTTCTTAGTGTTCTTAAGCTGTTTTAACTTAGCTTATTTATTTGAGCTTATTTGACAGCTTATTGAAAGCTGTCAATATAAGCCCTTGTCCTTGGCTCATTTCCCCTGGTGCTAGGGGCCCAACTTCAAGCCCTCTTATCTAGCTTATTAGTCAACCTTAGCCCTAGATTTTGGCTTTTCTAAAAAGCCAATAAGCCCTTGTTTAAGCCCCCTTAGTTGTAGCCTGTAGCTTGTAATTTAAGTAGCTTAATTCTAAGCTTTAAGAAGCCCTTTGACTATTTTTGTTCAAGCATAGTGTAGGAATTGCTTATTTTCTTTCTAGCTTATTAGGAGCTTATTATATGTTGAATTCAGTCTCTTTCTTGCTTATTAAGTGTATTAGTTGCCTTAGATAGCTTATTGCCCTTTGTCTTGTGCTTATTAAGGTTTTTAAGCTCATACCCATACTAACAGTACTAACTCTTTAGTTAGTACTGCTGTGGGTATTAAGCCACTCTTTGGCTTATTGAGCTTATCCCATTTGCTCAATTGTGTTCCTAGTAGCTTATTAGGTTAGTGTGTTAAGTTGTTTTTCTCACTTTCTTATTTTCTTAGCTTAGTTTGTGTTAACAGCCAAATAGATTAAGCCTTTTGCCTTTTAAGCTTATTTAGTTGCCACAATTTAGTCACTAGAGCTTATTTAGGTTAGTTAGTTAATTCTCTCAGCTTATTTATTCAAGTTCTAGCTTAAAGTGTCCAAAAAGTCCAAAAGACAAAGCCATTTAGCCCTTAAGCTTATTTAAGCAAAACTGTCGACTTAAAAGCTCTTTTTAAGCTTATTTATAAGCTTTCACAAAAAGTTGTAGTTTTAGAAATTGTTAAGCTCAATAAGCTTAACAACTTTGGTTCACAAAGTTTTTCATAAAAAAAAGGGAAGACAAGGGGTGACCCGGGTGAGCAAGACTCGAACCCGGGCCTCTACCCTCGATACATCCCTTTTATAAACACCACTCTTACCGCTGCGCCCTTGGGACTTTTACGTTAGAGTCCCAAGGGCCTTAGTACTTAAACCCGTTTTCCACCTTAAAGCTATAAGCTGTTTACAGCTTATTTTCGGGCTTATTTATAAGCAAATTTTTGGTTTCTTATTTTTCGTAGGTTAATTATAGTGTCTAGTATTTTAGGTAAAATTTTCAGAATTTTTAAAAGTAGTTTAGTATTTTTTATAAATTAATCTAGTTAAAAGTTTAGAAAATTCATAAAAAAAATACAAAAATTATCAAAAAAAATATTTTTTTTTAGAAAATTTTCTTTAATCATGTAGTTCGTAGGAAAAATATAAAAATTTTAGTAGGGTCATTTTTATAACTTTTTGATTTTTAAAGAACGGGCTCGGGTGCTGTTTTTGTCTTGACTCGTTTTTGGGTCAAACGACCTCCGTTTTCAGTCTAGTCTTTTTCATTCTTCGTTATTAGTCCCCTAGAGTAGTTTAGAAGTGAAAATTTCTTTGTAGGGTTAATTTTGAAGATTTTAGGTTTTTGACCCTTAGTTCGGGATTCGTGCTCTCGTTTTTTAGCTTAATTTCATAATTTTTAGGTTTTTCTCAAACGTTTTTGTTTGTTATTGCTTAATTTAACTTTCCACACTCTCAAATCATTTTTCTCATTCAAACTCCAATCTTCCGACTGTATCGATTCTCCAGTCCAGCCTCGTTGGGGATAAACGACCCGGGAACATTCTATACTACTTCTCGGTTTTATTGATTTTGTTTCTAGACTATTCTTACTATATATATTTTATATTTTATTATATATTATATATATTTTAAGGTGTAGTTTGGTACCAATCAGGGGTTAACAAGCCTTAGAAACTATTCCTTCAATTTCCATTTGCTTTGTAATTAAAATGATGGGTAATATATCGAAACATAGCGTAAAAGGTAATTTTGACCCAAATTTTAAAAAAATTATGACACATACCGACGAAAACCGAGTGTTATTAGCGTCTCATGGATAAGAATTTTTATGGCTAGCTCAAAAACCGTCAGAATTCGACCCTAAAAATGTGAGGTTCGCCCTTTAGATCTATAGGAATTCAGGTATCCATTTTTGATACCCAAGATAGTTTATACCTTTAGCTTGTTCGAGTTAAGGTTCGAATGCAGTCATATGTGTCTATTTTGTCGTTATAGATGTGTATGTATGGTCTTTGTTGCCTTTTTTGGAACATTAGTATCGGTATTAAATTATTTGAGTGTACCGGTAGTGTATTAAATTCTAGAAGTTGTTTTTGTGATGCATCCCAAGATCGCATAGTGAGAATTAGGATTTGCTAAATGATAAGAGGCACTAAGATTAACCCATGTTTTAAACCTGTAATTGTTATGATGGTCACCTCGATCATATAACTATCCCTCACCTTGCCATGCACTCATTATTAGTGCAGGATACCCCTAATATACCCCTCTGAGCCTATCCTTTTCACCGTTCTCGTAATTTTCTGGTTAATCCAGACTATTAATGAAGAGTATTGCTAACCCTTAAACCAATTGTTACACCCAAATCGCCTTAGCCTACCTTGTATGTACTCGCTTTTAGTACATTATTGTTTTAACCCAAGTTAATTATTGAGTACACGGTTGCTAAGTCCTTATCCTTGTAAATACAGTTTTGGGACGATTGGGATTCATGGTAGTATTTATTTTGCGGAAGAACAAGGAAGAAAAGTTAAGTCAATACCCCCATATGTTTGTCAAATGATCTCCATGATATGTTGATCCACCTCAATTCGGGTTAGTTAAATTTTAATTATGAGTTCTAAAACTCAAGTGTAGGGGTGCATTTATAAGCCCCAAGTGATGTATTGTATTTAAAAAAAAGAAAAAATAGAAAAGAAAAAGAAAAGAGATTGATGTAGAGTTCTGTAAAGTTTGTATATCTTTGTTTGAGTCTTTGGCTTAGCAACCCAAATCAGCGTGTATTCGTATAAATAATTGGCTAACCCTTTCACCTTAAATTCACCCAAAAAGCCACCCCTAAATATATCCTATCCGTTTCCGTTAATGTTATCTTACACCTACACCCCACAACCCTTTGAAAGGCCTCTTTGATAGTAATGACTAATACTTGCACCTAGCATTGGAGGTTTGATCCTTTACCAAGCCTATGGTAATTTATATGCTATGACAGGTAATAAGTGTTAATTTTCTGTTTCTCATAGTTGTTATAATTTATTATTCACCCGAGAGTAAGAGAGAATCCCAAACACTTATGTGAGGTGATAGTATATGTTTTCCATGCTTTTAATTACGAGGTCTAGGAGGTTGTGTCGTAAACTGCTTTTAAAGAGTAGGTTAAATGCCCCCAATATTGCTATTCTCTTGGTAGAAAAGCCCATTTGCTTGAGGACAAGCAAATCCCAAGTGTAGGGGTATTTGATGAGGTGTCAGTTTTTACACTATTTCAGGGTCATTTAACCCTTTAAATCATGCAAATATGCCCAGATTATGTGTTTAATCGTTTGTTTCCATGTTTTTAGCACTTAGATGGCATTTGGAGGAAATACGTGTGACTTGGGCTCATTTGGAGAAGAAACAGACAAGACTGCTACTCTACACCATTTATCTAGAAGAATTATGCATACAGAGCGTGGAGACGGCGTCGCAGACTTCAAGCGACGGCGTTAGGATTTTCAAATTATGGCGTCATGGATTTGACTATGGAGACAGGACGTAGCCGACTTAAAGTGGCTCTAGAAGATTCCGCGTGGCGACGGCGTCACGATTACAACACGACGCCGTCGCGCTACTTTTCCTATATATACAAAACCGATTTTAGGGTTTTTAGTGTGTAACTTTTAGGAGACGAACCCTAACTTTTATAGTCAAGTTTAGCAGCTTTTTAGGCCGTCTTTAGGGCCTCAAAACCCTATTGTAACAGTCGTTAATCCATGTTTTAATCAATTAAAGTTCATTTATCTCTTTATTCTTTTAATATGTCTATGTATTGTTTGATTGATTTATGTTCTTTACCTTCTTATAACATGCTAGGCTAGATCCTTTAGTATTTACTTATGATTGCATGAAACTTAGATTGTAGATCCTTTATTGTTGCTTCTTATGATGAATGTGCGCGTTAGGCTTTAGAAAACTAGCCATAAGATATTAAATTGGCATAGACATCTAGGGAAACGCAAGTGTGTAGAAAGGATACCATCGGTAACAATCTTCATACTACCTTACCCCTAATATGGTTGATCCCTCTTAAGATATTTTAATTGCATTTAATATACTCTTAGGGGCCTTGTAATAGTCTTCATACTACCTTACTTGTGCGTTGCCTTAATGGAATATTAAATAGACGGCGGGGTTCATGTAATTCGTTCATGACTTAGGAGATACTTACATAGATCATCACAAGTGTGATAAAGCAACATGATTAGGAGAAGCAATCTGAGGAGTAGTGCATGATTAAGTAAATACGTTCGTTTATCATATAAGTTATCACCAAAGTAGTTTAGATTTATTTTATTATTATTAGTTTAATTAGATAAAACAAACCAACCTCTCAACCATGATATTTACCTGCTTTCATAAAATAAAATTACAAAAAGAATCTTCTCTCAACCCCGTAGACTTTTGTTAGATCTTGTTCGAGCCTTCCCAACCTATTCCTCTAGAGAATGATAACAACCCTTAAATCTTGCATATACTACACTGCAACGATTAGGTGCACTGCCTAAGGAGTTGTAAAACTTCTTTTTGAAGTCTAACGACAACCGCATCAAGTTTTTTGGCGCCGCTGCCGAGGAATAGTTAGGTTTCGACCATTGTTTAATTTAGGTCTACTCACTTGATTCTGATCAAGTGAGAATTTTATTTTCGGTATATTAGCTTTCTCGTAGTCTATCTTTTGCTTGTGTTTTTGTTCGTAAATTATCATTGACTCTTCCGATCTTTACTACGGAGAACGTGAATCCACCACCGACCAATAACCCACCTGTCCTGCCAACTGCGCTTCGCGCAAAGGTTGTCCAAGAGCTCACGAGCTACAGGCAATCTCGACCTGTATCGATTCTCATCTATAGAACATTGACCGATTTCTTAATGATTTCGCGTAATCACCTAATAAAATTAATATGGATGACCTTGAGCCTGATGACGAATCGGTAGACACACCACTTGTTTCTCCTTTTCTAGATTCGTTCTTATCACTAAGAAGATTGATATTCAACAATTTTACACGACGGATTAACCTGATTTGATTGTCAAAGAATATCCTCATCCCATATAATTACCAACTTCGGATCAAACCAATCTACCACTATAAGCTGACGATCTCAACCCTCGGGCGATGATGCATCTCGAAACCATCGATTTCCTCGCCGTACGGGAGAATGTCATCAACTTGAAGAATTATCATCGTCCGAATGACACAATCTCAGATGTTATTGAGAGCATTAAGAGGTGGTATTTTCACAAAGAGGCACTCACACATCATTGTGGGAATACCCTCGGACTTACTTTGGGATGACGGACAAGGTTTCAACACTAGACTTTATGAATTCATCCGATTCCGTTTTCGGAATAGTGTCAAGATGCTTGTCCCCCATACTTAGAGAGTTATCGGTTCTTGATTGGTAAAACGGGTGTGATTGCAATGGTATCGCATTTCGTCATCATCGTAGCAAAATGGGAATCTTCCAATATCGATCTTTAGCCATTGTTCTTTCCGACGATCTCGCTTTTCTTCTTCCTCTTCTGTATAGCTGACAACCAATCACATAAGGTAGTCATTTGTTCCATAAAGCTTATTACTAGAATTGAGAAGCTCGTTTTGGGAATTGAAGATTGGATGATTGACTGTATATTGCGGGGGTTGAACTTGGTCAAAACCAAAAGAATTTGAATCATAGCAAGGAATTTGAATCAAAACAAAGATATTGTAGAGGCAACCTCGGTGAAGTTTGCGGAAATAATTCCAAATTGATGATAGGAAACATGGGTCAGAATGTAGAAAACGGGACTTGTGCGTGGACAATCCCGTCAACCGTAATGAGACCTCTTCCCCACATAACCTCCAAAGAGTATGGAACGTACTTGGGATTGTGGACGGCATGCTTCTGACAACCTTGGAGAATCGTTAAAAGAGTACGGAGTTGAAACATTGATGGTGTTCATTTCCACTTTACAATAAAAACATACGCCATCGTATTTATTGCAACCACATTTTTGGCATGTTACAAGAAGACATTGTTTGCTTTGTAATTGCTAGTTTTGTAGGTGTTCATCAATGGTTTGATTTTCTGCATGGTTCCGGAGTAGAGATATCGGAACTCTCGGAGGGGCAATTATAAACCGTAATGAGCACCTTTCCCACAAGACTTTACAAGTGCATTGTCGACAAAACGATTCATCTAACGAATCACAGCACTCTGACAACAATGGTTCACGATGTGTGAGGGCTGGTGAGGACTTTTCACCGGGGTCCTGATTGACAACGATTGGCTCTCGAGGAGCATTAACAACGTTGGTATTGTCATTGGATGACTCGGAGGAGCCACAGTCACCACCTCCACTAGATTATGTTCCAGAGCCGATATACCCCGAGTATATGCCACAGGAGGATGAGGTATTTCCGACGGAGGAGCGGCCACTGCCTGCTGCTGCCTCACCCACTTCTCAGTCACTAGATTATGTTCCGGAGTCCGATCCCGAGGCGGACCCAGAGGAGGATGATGACGAGGACCCTGAGGAGGATCCTGTTGATTATTATGTCGATGGAGGAGATGACGACGATGACGAGGAGGGGTCATCAGAGGATGATGAGGATGATGATATGGACATCGAGGCCGATGATGATGATGCGGAGGAGGAGCACCCAGCTCCTGCCGACTCTGTAGTTGTTGCTTTACCAGCTACAGATCAGGCCCCATCTGCAGAGGAGACAGAGCCGTTCGAGACTGATGAGTCTGCGGCTACACCACCACCACACCCTGCATATCGTGCGACAGCTAGGATTTCTATTCCAGCTCCAGTACCTACACCAGTATGGTCTGATGGAGAGGTTGCCAGACTTCTTGCTATATCTACTCCACCATCATCACCGCTCTCCCCATGGTCTTCACCACTTCCCTAGATACCTTCTCCACCATTACCCCCGATACCATCTCCACCACTACTAGTATCACCACCACTACCAGTATCATCACCAGTGCCTGTGTTATCTCCATCACTACCTGCTAGTCCTTTTCGTCCGTTAGGCTATCGAGCTGCTATGATCCGGCTAAGAGCCGAGGCCGCATCTACTTCCTATTCACTACCTTTACCACCACCCTTGCAATTACTCTCTACTGACCGTAGAGAGGACAGACCCGAGGTTACCTTACCACCTCAAAAGAGGTTAGGTATCGCTCTTGGTCCTGCATACGAGGATGGAGAGAGCTCGTTGATTGTGACCAAACCACACCTTAAAATATATATAATATATAATAAAATATAAAATATATATAGTAAGGATAGTCTAGAAACAAAATCAATAAAACCGAGAAGTAGTATAGAATGTTCCCGGGTCGTTTATCCCCAACGAGGCTGGACTGGAAAATCGATACAGTCGGAAGATTGGAGTTTGAATGAGAAAAATGATTTGAGAGTGTGGAAAGTTAAATTAAACAATAACAAACAAAAACGTTTAAGAAAAACCTAAAAATTATGAAATTAAGCTAGAAAACGAGAGCACGAATCCCGAACAAAGGGGCAAAAACCTAAAATCTTCAAAATTAACCCTACGAAGAAATTTTCACTTCTAAACTACTCTAGGGAACTAATAACGAAGAATGAAAGACTGAAAACGAAGGTCGTTTGACCCAAAAACGAGTCAAGACAAAAACCGCACCCGAGCCCCGTTCTTTAAAAATCAAAAAGTTATAAAAATGACCCTACGAAAAGTTTTGTATTTTTCCTACAAACTATATGACTAAAGAAAATTTTCTAAAAAAGAAAAATATTTTTTTGATAATTTTTGTATTTTTTATGAATTTTTTAAACTTTTAACTAAATTAAATTATAAAAAATACTAAATGACTTTGAAAAATTCTAAAATTTTTACCTAAAATACTTAACACTACAAATAACCCACGAAAAATAAGAAACCCCAAATTTCGGCTTATAAATAAGCCGAAATTAAGCTCAAACGAGCTTATAGCTTAAAGGCCAAAAACCCCCTTATATTTCTAAGTGCCCAAGGGTCTTACATAAAAGACCCAAGGGCACAGCGGTAAGGAAGGTATAAAAGAGGGGTGTATTGAGGGTTGAGACCCGGGTTCGAGTCTTGCTCACCCGGGTCACCCCTTATCTCCTCTTTTTTTTTTCAAAAACTTTCTAAACCAAACTTGTTAAGCTCATTGAGCTTAACATTTTTCAAAACTACAACTTTTTGAGATTGCTTATAAATAAGCTGGAAAACGGGCTTAAAAGTGGCAAAATGCTTGTTAAGCTATAAGTTCACTTAAGACGTAGAATTTTTTTACTAAATAAGCTTAAATAGGCTACAACTAACTAAATAGGCTACAAATGGCTTAATGCCAATCTAATAAGCACAAATTATCAGCTTAAAGTCAAAATCAAGCAAAGAGAAAAGTAAAATAAGCCAAAGGGCTTATAACTGTTTTGCAACAGTTGGGACAGCTTTTGGGGCTTAAATTTAAGCCCCTTAAGCTGTAATTGAGGACAAGTGGGGCCCACAGCTTTGGACACTTGCCAAAAAGCTGCAATAAGCCCCAAAGACTTATTGCTTTGAGACACAAATAAGCCCTCAAACAAGTACCTAAAATTGACAGAGCTAAAAAAAGGGCAAAAGCTAAGGACAAATTTGCTTATTTTCCTTGGCTTTTAAATACAATTAATCAAAGGCAAGGTGCAAATAAGCACAAATGAGTCACCTACTTCTCTTAATAAGCAAATACAAACTAAAATAAGCTAAGGAAAACAGCTAGGAAGCAAAAATGAGCCAAATAAGCAAGTGGCAAATTACTGCAGGCCAAACCGCCTTTGGGACACTCTTTTGGCTTTAGTTATAAGCTGTTAGAGGGGTCCTAAGGCTAAGGGGCTACTAGGGCTTATTGATTGGCTTAGGGTCTTCCTAGAAATACCAAAAGAACCAAGGGTTGATAAGCAAATAAGCTACTTACAGGGCTGGCAAAGTGAGCTTTTGCACCAGGGCATATTTTTGGCAGAATTGAAAATAAGTTCTAAAATGCTCAAAATAAGCTAAATTTCCTAAAAAGCTTTCTAAACTAGTTTAACAAACCTAATGCAATAAGAAATAAGGAAAAGCAATGAGCTACAAGCTCAAAAGCTCACTTTTAGTCTAAAAATTAAGCCGCTGAAAGACTTTCAAATCCAAAAATAAGTTGAAACAGATAATTAAGGATGTCTAGTGAGCTTATAGAACAAGAGCAAGGAACAACAACCAATGGGAGCTTATGATTATCAACTGCTGAACTTGTGACTTTGTTAAACTAGGAAATTTTTGACAGAAAGGTAAAATGCCAATGAACACACAACTTGAACTATTGCTACTGCATTCTACCCTATAGGGAAACAAGAACAGGATCCTAGGCAGACTTTTTAACAATCATCAAGAACAACCCATTTGAAAAGCATTGAGAAACTCAGATTTACTACTTTTAGAAAATGACTTAAAATTTACTACTAAACTTAAAAACTTTGAAAAACAGCTAAAATCACTAAAATTAAGATATTCAAAAGTGGCTTATGACCCAAAGTGGTTTTTATACCAATTTGACCCATTGTGGCCCTTGTGCCAAACACCCCTTTAAACAAGGTGATCTGGGCCTATTCAATTTCTTGGTGCCCAGTCTACTTTTTCTACTTTTCCTCAACCTTTGATCATTTTGGTGGGGGGTTTGGATTGCCAACATGGCAAAAGCCATGTGGGGGGTAGGGTTATGGATGGTGAAGGGTTTGGATGTTTATGGGAAGTCAACCAAGGTGAGAAAACGACAGGGGTGGGGTTATGGAATTTGGCGGGAACAAACGAAAGAGATATAACAGTACTTTTAAAGTGGGTGAAAGTGGGGTAGTTTGGCGAACTTTGGTCCTCCAAGTGTGTGTAAAGTTTGTCACTCACTCGTCCTTGGTTAATGCAAGTTTGGGGACTTGGCAGTTTCAGTCCCCAAAGGTTATAAGACCCATTGCAGTACACGTCCTTGTTAGAAGTGGTTTTGGGGACTTGGCAGTTTAGCCCCTTGTAGTTTAACTTTCCCACATTGGCAGTTTGAGCCCTTCTCTTGTTTTCTTCTTTAAATAAGTTTAGGGTTTTGACAAATTTAACCCTCAAACTTATTTTTCTTCACATGTTGACTTTTGGATTTGTGTCGGAGGATTGACTTTGGGTTGACTTGGCTTGGATTTTGACTTGTTTTTCCTGCTTTTCATTCCTGAGGTCCGGTTTTGTTGTTTTTGCTATGTTTTTCGTGCCTTTGTTCTTGAGATATCCTTTTTCCTGCACAATACAATACAAAACAAGCATATATTTGGCATTTTAAGTTTGTTTTTGGTTATTTTAGCTCGTTTTTAAAGGTAAAAGGTATGTGTAATTAAACACATACCAAAATCCCCCATACTAAGGTATTGCCGTGTCCTCACGCAATGCTATGAATTAAGCATTTCGAAAACTAAGAATCTTGAACACCCTCGACTAATAACTTGGAAAAGTAGCTAAGTGTTCATCGAGGAAGTTAAAGACTCATAAGTTTTGAAAATCCCCGCCTTTACCAATTTTTTGATATGTACACCTATTCTAACCATCTTGTGTATTTTTTTCATTTTTCTTTCTAAACAGTTTTGACTTTCGTTATTAATAACTATTAAGTGATCATAGAACAGATGCATTCGATCCGAGAATGCCCCCAAAAAGGATAAATTCCATCGTCCTGAGACTTTTCACATAATATTCCAAACCAAAGCTTAGAACAAAATCACCGTTACTTATGATTGAGATCTACACTACTCATTATTTACAATTTTGTAAACTTCCACTCTTCCTCGACAATTTACATCTTTTAATGTGTGTGTTGCTTATTGAATTTCAACCATGGATCAAACATTTGCAATTATTCTATGTTTCAACGTTCCATCCACAAGATATCCATACACCAAACAAACTCACACACCACACACCATCCCAAACACCACCAGCTGTCTGTTAAAGGAAGATGTACATACCTGTATGTCTAATTACATAGTCCAATCCAACCAACACAGCCACAACATCAATCCAACATGAACTCTGCCGAGAATAATGAGTTTAAAGGCGAGATCATCCAATGATAGCGACAGTCGTCTCGTCACAGTCCCAACCTTGCTTTAAGTGTACCAGGCTTTAAGACACCCCACAAGACTATTATCGGACACACTGACCCTAGGTATTAAAAACTCTCTAGTTTTCCGTATCGGCACATAGCTTATAAAATAAATAGCCAAATTTCAAAAGCATATCGAATTTACCCAAAAAAGAATCCTTTATTTACACTTAACATTAACTAATTACGCAATAGGTAACCTTCTACCTTTTTTAAGAAGGCTGCAACATCGGTTGTGAGCCGGCAAAATGCAGCAAACTTTTATCAGCCTCGGATAATTATTCTTACTATGGGTTTTCTTTAGAAGGCTGTAACATCGGTTGTGAGCCGGCAAGATACAGCAAACTTTTATCAACCCACAGTTTAAATATTTATATATTGTTTTTCATTTTTTCATCATTTTTATTTTTTATCTTTTAATTTTATTTAATGGGAAAACCGTCTTTTTGAAAAATTCAAGTATAAAATTTGAACGAAGTCTAAGTTTTGCTATATACAACATAAAAAATATTGAATAAGTTTAAATTTCCAAAGTTAGCAAACGTATTTAGTTTAGGTTAGATTAATAATGGGGGAGAAAAAAGCGACAAATTACACACATGAGCTCTTAAGATTTCCAAATAATCCTTGTTTAGCATTCAACTCATACTTAACACTATCATTTTTCGTTCTTCGCGAATATTCGCGAACGCTTAGTCTAGAAGTTAAGGAACAAGCTAGAGCTCAACACGCTCGATCGAGTCAAAATTTATTCTTATTCTACCCAGCAGGAAAGTCAAAATTGTGACAAAACACTTATTTTATTTTTGAAATTTTTTTTTTGAAATTTTTGAAATTTTTTTGAAATTTTGGTGGTAAAAACGGGATTACGTGATAACAACGGCTGCAGGCACAATCAAATCGAAGACCCCCCATACTAGAATGAAACATTGTCCTCAATGTTTTACGAAGGGTTTCTACGTAAATCCTAAGCCGTTTATGAAGTATGCTTAAAGATAAACGTTAGTCGATAAGATTAGGATATCGGGATTCCCAAATGAAGCTGAGGATTGTGAAGCTCTTGTGATCGAAGGACAAATAGCACGAGAGACTTCAAAAATCCGGGACATCCTGGACAATACAGCACAAAACACAACACACGGAAAAGGAAAGAGGCAAGCCTCCTCACAACAACTAAACACTTATTCATAAACTAGCATACTACTAATACTGAAAAACTAAGATAAGCATGGGGTGCCTCCCACGAAGCGCTTGTTTAGGGTCACTAAGCTTGACCCAATTCCCTGAATTCAGTTGTCCTTAGGGAATGTTTGGAGGTCAGGGATATCCATAGCAGGGATATCACCTCCAAAGTAGTGCTTGAGACGATGACCATTTACTTTGAAGTTTGGCCCGGAGTTTTGGGATAACTCAACGGTGCCATACGGAAAGACTTGAACAATGGTAAATGGTCCTGACCAACGGGATTTCAACTTGCCAGAGAAAATTTTCAATCTTGAGTTAAAGAGGAGGACTTGATCACCGACGTTGAAAACGCGGTTTTTGATTCATTGCGTCATGAATTCTCTTATTTTCTCTTTTAGATCAAAGAATTTTTCATTAGGCTTGATCACGTTAAGATCACGCATTTCACTTAATTCATTGACTGAACATTGCGTTGATCACCAACCGCTGTTTGAGATCAAAGTTGCATGTTTAAGGGCTCAGTAAGCTTTGTGCTCCAACTCATCGGTAGATGACATGCTGTTCTTTCCCATATACAAGCTTATCGTAGTACAACCCGATAGTGTTTTGTATGCAGTAAGGAAGGCCCAGAGAGCATCTTCTAGTTTTGTTCCGAAAAACAAGAGCACACGGTTTTTTCGCCCACTGTCCTTTCAAGAATTCTTTTAAACCACGATTTGATACTTCAACCTGCCCACTTGTCTGGGGATGATACGCGGTGGAGAGACGATGAGTGACTCCATATTTAAGCATGACCTTTTGCAACTGGTCATTGCAAAAATGTGTTCCACGATCACTGATGATGGCACGGGGAGCACCAAATCTGGCAAAGAGAGATTTAAGAAATTTGCAAACTACTCGGGCGTCGTTGGTGGGGAGCGCCTTTGCTTCAACCCATTTTGACAGATAGTCGACAGCCACAAGTATGTATTTGTTGCCTCTAGAAGATGGGAACGGTCCCATGAAGTCGATGCCCCAAACGTCAAAGATTTCACAAACTTGGATGGAATTTTGAGGCATCTCATCCCTTTGTGAAATTTTTCCTTGTCGTTGGCACGTCACAATTTTTAACCAACTCGTGTGCATCTAGTATATAAATGCAGCCAAAAGAACCGGCATCAAAGACCTTTTTTTTTTGCGTGAGATTTGCACCATGAATGTTCCCCAGGTGGGTCCAATGTGGCAAGCTTTCGAGAATTTTTCGCGAGCTTCCTTGCCGTGCACACATCGTCGGATCATTTGATCCGCACAGATTTTAAACAAGAAGGGGTCATCCCAGAAGTAGTGTTTGACATCTTTGAAAAACTTGTTTTTCTGTTGGGATGACATTCCCTTGACAACGAAGTTCCCCGCATGGTAGTTTGCGAAATCTGCAAACCATGGGGTACTATCAACACGAAGAGCAACCGATCCAAGAGTTTCGAGAGGAAAATGTTCATGATTTCCTGTTCACCCGATTTATCTTATGAGGGTTCACAAAAAGTCTTGAAAGATGATCGGCGGCCATATTCTCTGCTCCTTTTTTGTCTCGGATGATAACATCAAATTCTTGAAGTAAAAGGATCCACCGCATTAGTCTTGGCTTAGCATCTTTTCAATGCGAAAGTACTTTAAAGCAAATGGTCGTTATACACTATGCTCCTTAGACAAAACAAGATACGACTCTGAAATTTCTCAAAAGCGTACAACCACGGCAAGTAATTCTTTTTTCGTCGATATTAGTGTGCTTGAGCTTCAGTCATGTTTTGCTGCATAGTGGATTGGTTGGAAATGTCTTGTTATTTCCGTTGCCCTAGGACTGCCTGCCCCAATTTGCAAAACCACTTGCAATCACACACTAGTTTCGAAGGGCATGTCCCAGTCGTGAGCAATCAAAATCGGAGCCTCAGTCAATTTTCTTTTAAGTGTATAAAAAAGGATTTCGATACATCTCCTTTTTGAGAAGAAAAATGGAGTCTCCTTTCAGCAAATTGAGTCATAGGGCCGGCTAACTTGGAGAATCCTTGTATGAATCGTCTTAAGACCGGTGTTCCCCAAGAAAACTTCGGACAAACCTTTCACAGTAGTCCGGGTGATGGAGCTTGGCGTAAACATCAACCTTTGGCTAGATCGAACCCGTTAATTCCTGATTTAGAGATTTTGTGTCCGAGAACAATGCTTCTTTTAACCATAAAAAGGCTTTTCCTTCTTTCCTTCCCAGTTGAAGACCAAAATTGGTGCTTCACACATTTTACAAACATTTTTGTACCAAGTGGGATAGCATGTAGAAAAAGAATCCTCGAAGACCTGAAAAGTCATCCAGAAAAGCACTATCCATCTGTTTTTTTCGATCATGTCATGAAGATTGGCCATCATAACATCGTTGGAACGTGCCAGGTGCATGCATAGCCCAAAAGGCATGCGACGATAGGCAAGATGTCCCGTATGGGCAAGTAAAGGTTTGTCTTTTCTGGTCCTTCGGTCTATGGGAATCTAGGAAAATAACCCAAAAATCCATCGAGGAACAATATAATATGGTTTCCCGCGAGTCTTTTCGAGCATTTGGTCTATGACGGGAAGTGGAAGTGGTCCTTTTCTAGTACCTCATTCAACTTCTATTGTCCGATGCACACATCTCTATCCCTGTGACGCAATCAGCGTATAATATCATTCTCCATCATTTATTCGACGGTAAATGCCCACCCTTTTTTTTGGTACACATTCACCGTTCTACCACCAGACTGTCAGAGATCGGATAAATCAATCCGGCGCAAGAAGCAGATTCAAACTTCTTTCATTTGATGACGTTGTGGATTTTGGGTTTACCCAATCTTTTGATGCTGAAGCGAAGGTTCGTATCTCATCCATGAGAATTTTGGGGTAACAAAACTCTGGGTTTGATAGCCTTAGTAGTCCTTTAAAACGGATCTCAATGAGCCCTTGAACCTTGTATCCTTTGAATAAATGCAAAGATACTATAATAGACTATGATCGTGAATACCAAATATTGACGCGTAATATCAATATCTATACAAAGATGAACACAATAAAAAATACTAAATTGCTGTTTACTATTACTATTTGATTGCAAAAACTCAATCACTGTATGTGTACAATGCTATAATATGTTCCTTTTATAAGCTTAAGGAACCCTAAACACGTTTAAGAGATAATGCTTATCTCTTCCTATATCAACGTATTAGATAACTATTACAAATACTAAAACAGACTTAACTATCTGGCCAAGCAGTATTAACTTTAATACTGCCAGGCTAAGCTTAATACTAGCATACGTAACTTGCTCTACCAGACTTAACTTTCTATACTAACATAACTAAAACTTTTATTTAACCAGTACTAAACTATAACTAACATACTAACTTTAATACTAACAGTATTAAGTCTGTTTACAATATTTTCCTAACAATCCTCCCCTAACTTGATCTTCATTCATGAACTTCAAGTTTCTTTGTATCTTGACTTCACTTTGGAGTTTTAGAGGATTGTCTTGAACTTCTGTCTTCAAAAGTAATAAGTCCTTCAAGACTTCAAATCTTGACAGCAACAGTCTTCATAAGCACTTCCAATCTTGACTATACCAAAATATAAGTTTTTGGAAACCATCAGCCATAAAACTGATTTTTTGTTGTCTTTAACCATGAGCCGTTTGCTTATGGACTAATTCAAATGTTTTAGGTGAAAGACCAAGGTACAATGATAACCTATGATTTGAGCAGAATCAATCAGCTAAACACGGATTTGAAACTCTTTACCAGCTAGCCCGTTTGACTTCTGGAGTACCATAGCTTCTAGTCATAATACTATGGTGCATTGAATAACCATACAATGTTTGGTAAATTGTCAACCATACCAACAGATTTGAGAGGTCTTTTACCAACAGCCGTTTGCAACATGGACTAGCCAGTTCTTATTTGATTAGACAAGGTGTAACTGATTAACCTATTGTTGGGGTTAGTGCATAGCACCTTCACCAAGTGTTATCCTTCTCATCTTCTATCCTAGGTTTTTAAACCTTACAACTTCTTTTACATTTTAATTTTCCTGCTTAGATTTTCATCATTTTCAACAATCCTATAGCAATCCTCATTCATCCTTGCCATCACTAAAGCTTCATCATCAACAGTAGTTTGAACATACCTCAGCAGATAAATGATACTTTATTGTGTTGGATGGCTATCAACAACTATGTAAGACCATCTATTAGACCTCTAAGTTTCAAGCAAATGTGCCCAACAGAATCAGTAATATCTCCAACTTATAATCTTTTTCTGTCCTATCTCACTCCATATAGGATCTGTGCTAAGAGGTTCTTCAAACATAGTTCTTAAACATTTCCAAAATCCCACCTATATCCCTTTATCATCCATCCAATATCAAATACAAATCCAAAATCCATGTCAATACAATTACCCGCCTCCCCTCAAAATCCCCACAAAATCCCCAAATCCGTAAATCCGCCTCCTCCTCTCTGCTATCCTTTTCTCTTCTCTTTCTTCTCCAGTTTTTCTCTTTTCAACTTCTTCTTCTAACTTAATCCCATGCCCATCCATTCCATATCTATTCATCACAATCCTATACAACTCAGTCAAGGTCATCCCTAGATATAGATTTCATCATGGCACCAAAATTTATGTATACTACATCTGTTCCATCTTCCCTAACAATTTGATATACTCCTTTTTCTCCTTGCTTGATAATCTTATAGGTAGCTACACTAGGTGTTTTCATAGCTACAGGAACAGGATTAATAGGAGTTTCAGTACCTTTTGCAGTTTCTTCTTGCTCACCAACCTTATCTGAATCTTCAGAACTATCCAAGTCAATACTTGTATGCACCCCTTTCCTAGCCATCTGTTTCCTCCTTTTTCCAGACATCTTTGTTGGTTTAACATCCTTTGCTTCATCATCTTTTTCTTCTTTCAGTCTCTTTGGAGTCTTAGTCTGAAGCTCTTCACCAAATCTTTTCAAATTTGCTTTAGTGGCTTCAAAACTCATTGGAACAAAAGATTCAATCTGTTTCACAAGCTTGTCAAACTCTTCCTTGACTTCTTCAAAACTCAATTTCCTCAGCTGAGTTAACTTCCATGTTCCTTGATTCTTCAAGTAGTTCATCATATACGTCTTCAGCTGTGATTGTGTCATGGGCTTGTTCCTTTTAGCTTTGGCTCTTTCTTCAGCAAAGAACTTCTTTCTTTGATTTACAAGATCCACCATTTTCTTTGCAAAATCTTCTCCTTGAATTTCACTTCCAAGTATGTTCTTTGACAATTCTGCATTAGCTTCAAGTTTTGCTCTAATCAAATCCCAATCTTCATTGTATAAATGCTGATGTCCTCAAACTGAACTTGAGCTTATTCTTTTTCACTCTGTTTCTCAGTCAACTCTCTTCTTCTGTCAATTCTTTGTGCTAGGGAGAATCAAAAGTATTTTTGCTTCGCCCGCTCTTCTTTTGTAAGGAATCCAATCTATTGCTTCTGCAAGGGCATAGCTTCTTCTGGTAAAATTTGTTCCTTTTGACATCTTTGGAGTTTAATTCACTGAGTGATAAGTAGCTTTCCTTCTCTTTGTCCTTATCTTCACCAACAGTACTATCCTTGCTCAATACCAGATTAATTTTAATACTGCCAGTATAATTTCACTAGCATTATTAACTCCTCATTAGCAGAACTAACCTGTCAGCACCAGTATACAAATTCTTTCTTGAAAGTCTAAGCTAGAACTACGTTTCCTATCTTAGTCTCTCTTTTTTCTCTTGTATCTCCTTCCCTGTCAATGGACCTTGACTTTAAAGATGACAACTTTTGAGAGAGTTTTGGCTGCTTTAAGAGTGTTTGGACTTATTTCTTCCCACATGTCCTCCCCTAAGAGTGTTTTACCTTTGTTGAAGAGTAGTAACCATACCCTTTTAGCTGAAGAACTTGAGGATCATTTGAAATATAATCCCCTGAGCCTCAGGTTCTTCTTCCTTTGAATCTGTCAAAACCAAATACCCTCCTATTGTAAAAACCCTTCCAATTTCTACACCTTCTTGTACTACTTAACAACTAATGCATTACCCATGTTAACTTTGTTGTTTGAAGATCCATTTCCTGGCTATGTCAATCCTTGAAATTAACATAGGAGAAAATGTTTGAACAGCAAATCACCAATCAGACATGTGACTTGGAGCCTGTGCTTGTGAGGTGAGAAAGTGATGGTGGACAGGAGTTTTTCTCCTCCAGTGGAGATGTCTCATTCTGTTTGTAGGTTCAGTCTCAGTGGTGTGGTGGTGATGTAGGTGTAGAAAAAGGTATTTGAGTGTTGTAGGAATAGGTGGTGGTGTTGTGTAAGGAATAGGTGTTGTTGTGATGATGTTAAAGGTTGAATTTAGTGGAGGTGATTGTGTTGATGGAGTAGGAGTTTGTACAGGTGGTGGTGTGGGAGTTGATACTAGCTGAGATGGAGTTGGAACAGAGCTTGGTTTAACATAGACCAGCTTAACAATTTGATTAGCATAGCAGGCCACAGTTGGTCTATTTATCCCCTTGAAAACCTCTATACCATATTTCCAAAAATCTTTTTGTAATATTACATTCACAAAAAGGTTTATTGTTTTCAGTTTGCACAATCCAAAATCATTTGAATAAAACGAGGGTACATATAAACTTTGAATTTGCTTTTTTAAGTTTTGAGATCATTCCATCAAAGAAAGGTTTGAAAAGTTAAAAACTCTTCCAGTGGAAAAGACATATCAAAGCATGGCAATGTTGCTACCAAACTGATCATCCTCCACTTTATTGGAGCTTATACAATGAAGAATTGATGGATTAAAAACCTCCATTTGTGGAGTAAAATGACATTTCCAAAATGTACTAAGTCCTATCAGTTTTAATACCCAACATTATTGTAATCTTCAAAAATCTCTTCATTTGCAACATGGTATCCCCTGAATCATCCTGCTAAATGTATGCTGCCGCTCCAACAGACTCTTCAGTGATTGTATATTCAACATGAATCTATAGTTCATTAAGTTGTTGAGTCCCATCAGCAAGATTTGGCAGTTGCAGTCCAGCCATAACTGCTTGACCAAGGGAATTTGTAGCTAGGTAGAGATGTGAGTGAGAGCATACCTCAATTTTGAACGTCTGAGGAAATCCACTATCTCTGTGTAACCAGCACTTTCAGCAGGTTTGAGTAAGAAAACCCACCTTGATTATTCTGGTGATGGATAATTTGAATCTTCTAAAAATTAGTACTGGGTGATGGGACGTTTGAAAGATTAGTCTGGTAGTGAGAGATTTTACAAGAAAAAGAATAATCGAGTAAATAGTGATAAGATGAAAAGAAATTACTTTGATCCCTCAATAGGTACAACTCCATCCCGTTTTAGGGCGGCTTAAAAATTCTTCAAACGGGTTATATTTGATTAAAAAATTGATTTTATTTCAACCAGTTAATAACTGAAATCCGAACCCCCCAGACTTAAAAATTGCACTACCAGACTTAAATTAGTCAACCAGTATTAATTATGACTCACCAGACTTAACAAATTTTCAACCAGTTTTAATTATATATACAGCAAGTTGACCACAACATCATTACTTACAACCAATTTGCATCCAATTTGCAAGTGACAGCTGGCATTTCCTTTTTCATGTCCAAGTTGAGCCTGCAACATCCTTTCAAACTTCAAGTAGTACCTGCAAAGTTAGTCTATACAAGAAAGGTAATTCTAATCTAACTTATACTTGGCCGAATTAAATTAAGACTACTACCAGACTTAATACTTAACTACCAGTATTAAGTGGTTACCAGTTTTAACTTTTACACTAGCAGACTTAATACTAAACTACCAGAATTAAATCTCTATATTACCAGAACTAATCCTAAATTATACTACCAGTATTAATTCTAACTTATACTACCAGTATTAAATTAAATCTCTATATTACCAGAATTAATCCTAAATTAACTACCAGTATTTAATTCTAACTTAAGAACTACCAGGTTAATTCCTATCAACTTAAACTACCATGATTAATTTCTAACTTAAACAACCAGGATTAATTCTAACTAAACTACCCAGTTTAATTCAAACTTTAAAACTACTATTACATAAAATTCACACTTTCCTCCCCTTAAAATGTAGCCTTGGTTTTAACCATCCCATGTTAACCACAAAAAAATTAGAACCTTGGACCATCAAATGTTGGGTTAACAGATACATCTACATTTAGACCGTGTGAATTTTACTGCCCTTGTATCAGCTTCTTCTCATAGCAATCCCTATGAAGTGGACCTTATCGTCAATGTGCTTTGTCTTTTGATTGATAGACGGAATCTTTGATTATGCAAATGGTGGCTTTGATTATCAATATTGCTAATGGTGTTCATAGAAATTTAAACCATATCCTATAATTGATTTTGCAACCATAGCACTTGACCACAGCAGCTTGCAGCAGCGACATATTCAGCTTCAGTTGTTGAAGTAGCCACTATTGTCTGCTTCTTGCACTGCCATGAGATTAATCTCCTTCCAAGAAATTGGCAGCCACCAGTTGTTGACTTCCTATCAAGGTTAGCAGCAGCATAATCACTGTTCGAATAAGCAACTAAGTCGAGAGGAGATTCTCTTGGATACCACAAGCCTAGCTTTGGTTTTCCTTTGATGTACTTGAAAATTCTCTTGACTGCATAGAGATGGGACACCTTTGGGGTTACCTAAAATCGCGAACAAGCACAAACTGCATACATTATATCAGGCCGTGAGGCTGTTAGATACGTGAGACATCCTATCATGGATCTATATAGATGTAAATCCACATCTGGACCGCCTTCATCTTTAGCCAAAGGAGCCTTTGTTTCCATTGGTGTAATGGCAGACTTCACACTTTCAAAGTCAAATTTCTTCAGGATCTCAATAACATAACATGTCTGTATATAAAGATCCCTTCGTGACTTTGCTTAACTTGTAAACTGAGAAAGAATGTAAGCTCTCCCATAGCACTCATTTGAAACCTCCCTTTCATCAAGGCTTCAAAGTCATCACTCTAGGACTTCTTTGTTGATCCAAAAATGATATCATCTACATAAATTTAAACTAGAATGAATATCCTTTTTGGTCCTACTTGATAAAAAGAGTCATGTCTATGGTTCCCCTTACGATAGCCACGTTCCTTCTCTAAAAAGTAGAAAGAAGCATAACCAATGCCGAGGAGCTTGATGTAGCCAAAAAGGCCTTTATTAACAACCTTATACACTTTCTTGGGGTGATCTGGATCAACAAAACCAGGAGGTTGAGAGACATAAACCTCTTCTTCAATAGTGCCATACAAGAATGCACTCTTCACGTCTATCTAATAGACTATAAACCCCATATATGAGGTAAAGGCCAAAAATAACCTTATGGCTTCCAATCTAGCCACAGGTGCAAAAACCTCATCATAGTCTATCCCTTCTTCTTGCCTATAACCTTGAGCTACAAGCCTTGCTTTGTTCCTGACAACTACTCCTCTCTCATCCTTCTTGTTCCTGTATACCCATTTTAGTGCCTATGACCTTAGCACTATTGGTAAATCAACCAAGAACCCATACTTAATTGAAGCTATGCAGGAAGAACTGTTGCAGTTCAAGCTTCAACAAGTATGGGTCTTGGTTGATTTACCCAATGGTGCTAAGGTCATAGGCACTAAATGGGTATACAGGAACAAGAAGGATGAGAGAGGAGTAGTTGTCAGGAACAAAGCAAGGCTTGTAGCTCAAGGTTATAGGCAAGAAGAAGGGATAGACTATGATGAGGTTTTTGCACCTGTGGCTAGAAAAAGAACGCCATAAGGTTATTTTTGGCCTTTACCTCATATATGGGGTTTATAGTCTATTAGATAGACGTGAAGAGTGCATTCTTGTATGGCACTATTGAAGAAGAGGTTTATGTCTCTCAACCTCCTGGTTTTGTTGATCCAGATCACCCCAAGAAAGTGTATAAAGTTTTAAAAGCCTATATGGGCTACATCAAGCTCCTCGAGCTTGGTATGCTACTCTTTCTACCTTTTTAGAGAAGCGTGGCTATCGAAGGGGAACCATAGACAAGACTCTTTTTATCAAGAAGGACAAAAAGGATATCATTCTAGTTTAAATTTATGTAGATGATATCATTTTTGGATCAACAAAGAAGTCCTAGAGTGATGACTTTGAAGCCTTGATGAAAGGGAGGTTTCAAATGAGTGCTATGGGAGAGCTTACATTCTTTCTCAGTTTACAAGTTAAGCAAAGTCACGAAGGGATCTTTATATCACAAGACAAGTATGTTATTGAGATCCTGAAGAAATTTGACTTTGAAAGTGTGAAGTCTGCCATTACACCAATGGAAACAAAGGCTCCTTTGGCTAAAGATGAAGGCGGTCCAGATGTGGATTTACATCTATATAGATCCATGATAGGATGTCTCACGTATCTAACAGCCTCACGCCTGATATAAATGTATGCATTTTTTTGCTTGTTCGCGTATTTTTTCAGGTAACCCCAAAGGTGTCCCATCTCTATGCAGTCAAGAGAATTTTCAAGTTACATCAAAGGCAAACCAAAGCTAGGCTTGTGGTATCCAAGAGAATCTCCTCTCGACTTAGTTGCTTATTCGAACAGTGATTAATGCTTCTCTAACCTTGAAAGGAAGAGAAGTCAACAACTGGTGGCTGCCAATTTCTTGGAAGGCGATTAATCCATGGGCAAGCAAAAAGCGACAAAATTGGATACTTTCAACAACTGAAGCTGAGTATGTAGCTGCTGCAAGCTGCTGTGGTCAGTGCTATGGTTGCAAAATCAATTATTAGACTATGGTTTTCAATTCAACAGAACACCAATTATCCATTATTGATAATCAAAGCACCATTTGCCTAACAAGAATCCTGTCTAACACTCAAAGACAAAGCACACTGAGATTACGGAACCACTTCATTCGGAATGCTATGAGAAGAACTTATACAATGGCAGAAATTACACGGACTTAAATGTAGCTGATCTGTTAACCAAACCATTTGATGGTCCAAGGTTTAATTTTTTGCTGGTTAACATTGGGATGGTAAACCCATAGGCTACATTTAAGGGGAGGAAAAAGTGTAAATTTTATGTAAAGTAGTTTAAGTTAGAATTAATCCTGGTAGTTTAAGTTAGAATTAATCCTGGTAGTTTAAGTTAGAATTAATCCTGGTAGTTTAAGTTAGAATTAATCCTGGTAGTTTAAGTTAGAATTAATACTGGTAGTATAATTTAGGATTAGTTCTGGTAATATAGAGATTTAAGTGGTAGTTTAAGTTAGAATTAATACTGGTAGTATAATTTAGGATTAGTTCTGGTAATATAGAGATTTAATACTGGTAGTTTAGTATTAAGTCTGCTAGTGTAAAAGTTAAAACTGGTAACCACTTAATACTGGTAGTTAAGTATTAAGTCTGGTAGTAATCTTAAGTTAATTCGGCTAAGTATAAGTTAGATTAGAATTGCCTTTCTTGTATAGACTAACTTTGCAGGTACTACTTGAAGTTTGAAAGGATGTTGCAGGCTCAACTTGGACATGAAAAAGGAAATGCCAGCTGTCACTTGCCAATTGGATGCAAATTGGTTGTAAGTAATGATGTTGTGGTCAACTTGCTGTATATATAATTAAAACTGGTTGAAAATTTGTTAAGTCTGGTGAGTCATCATTAATACTGGTTGACTAATTTAAGTCTGGTAGTGCAATTTTTAAGTCTGGTCGCTTTCATTTAATACTGGTTGAAATAAAATCAATTTATTTTAATCAAATATAACCGTTGAAGATTTTTAGCCGCCTAAAACGGTGATAGAGTACCTATATGAGGATAAAGTAATTTCTCTTTCATCCTTATCACTATTTACCCTATTATCTTTTTCTTGTAAAAATACTCTCACTACCAGACCTAATCTTTCAAACGTCCCATCACCAGTACTAATTTTTAAAGATTCAAATATCCATCACCAGCATAATCAAGTGGGTTTCTTACTCAAACCTGCTGAAAGCGCTGGTTACACACAGATAGTGGATTTCCTCAGACGTTCAAAATTGAGGTATGCTCTCACTCACAATCCACCTATCTACGATTCCCTTGTCAAGCAGTTTTGGCAGACTGCAACTGCCAAAACACTTGCAGATGGGACTCAACAACTTAATGCAACTATAGATTCTGTTGAATATACAATCACTGAAAGAGTACCTGTAGGAGGCAACTCCAATAGCAGATGATTCAGGGATTACCATGTTGCAAAATGAAGAGATTTTTGAAGGATTACAAAATATTGGGTATCTAACTGATAGGACTTTTACATTTTGGAAAAGTCATTTTACACCCCAATGGAGATTTTTAATCCATCACATTCTTCATTGTATAAGCTCCAAAAGTGGAGGATGGGATCAGTTTGGTAGCAACATTGCCACTGCTTTGATCTGTCTTTCCACTGGAAGAGTTTTTAACTTTTCAAAACTTATCTTTGATGGAATGATCTCAAACTTAAAAAGCAAATCAAAGTTTTTAATGTACCCTCGTTTTCTTCAAATGATTTTGAATGTGCAAACTGAAAACAAAAACCTTTTTGTGTCTGTAATATTAACCAAAAAGATTTTTGGAAATATGAAAAGAGGTTTTCAAGGGATACATAGACCACTGTTGCCTGCTATGCTAACCATTGATGCAGGTCAAGTTCAACCAAGCTCTGTTCCAACTCCATCTCAGCTAGTATCAACTCCCACACCACCACCTGTACAAACTCCTACTCCATCAACACAATCACCTCCACTAACTCAACCTGTACCATCAACAACACCACCACCTATTCCTACACCAACACCACCACCTATTCCTACACCAACACCACTACCTATTTCTACACCTACATCACCACCACCACCACCTGAGACTGAACCTACAACAGATGAGCACATCTATGAGGAGCAAACTCCTGTCCACCATCACTTCTCACCCTCACAAGCACAGGCTCCAAGTCACATGTCTATGGATGATTTGCTTCAAACAGTTCCTAAGTTAATTTCAAGGATTGATAGCCTGGAAATGGATCTCAAACAAACAAAGTTAACCATGGGAAATGCAATAGTGAAGCTAGTCAAGAAGGTGAAGAAATTGGAAGGGTTTATACAAAGGAGGAATTTGGTTTTGACAGATTCAAAGGAAGAAGAACCTGAGGCTCAAGGGATAAAATTTCAAAATGATCCTCAAGATTCTTCAGTACAAGGTCTGGTTACTCCTCCTACAACAAAGGTAAACACTTTAGGGGAGGAACAAGTGGAAGAAATAAGTCCAAACACTCTTAAAGCAGCCAAAACTCTCTCAAAAGTTGCCTCTTTAAAGTCAAGGTCCATTGACAAGGGAAGGAGATACAAGAGAAAAAGAGAGACTAAAGATAGGAAAGTATCTCTAGCCTTAGACTTTCAAGAAGAATTTGATCTGGTGCTGAACCGATTAGTACTGCTAAAGAGGAAGTTAATACTGCTATTGGAAATTAATACTTGCAGTATTAAACTTAATACTGGTATTGAGCAAGATAGTACTGTTGGTGAAGATAAAGGACAAAGAGAAGGGAAAGCTCCTATACTCAGTGAAGAAACTCCAAAGAAGTCAAAGGAACAAATTTTACAAGAAGAAGCTAGCCTTGCAGAAGCAATAAGATTGGATTCCTTACAAAAAGAAGAGCGGGCGAAGCAAATACATTTGGATTCTCTCCTAGCACAAAGAATTGCAGAAGAAGAAGAGTTGACTGAGCACCGAAGAAATATGAAAAGCTCAAGTACAGTTTGAGGCTCAGCATTACACAAATGAAGATTGGGATTTGATTAGAGCAAAACTTGAAGCTAATGCAGAATTGTCAAAGAACATACTTGGAAGTGAAATTCAAGGAGAAGATTTTGCAAAGAAAATGGTGGATCTTGTAAATCAAAGAAAGTTCTTTGTCATGAAAAAGAGCCAAACTAAGAAGGAACATCCGTGACACAATCATAGCTGAAGACGTATATGATGACATACTTGAAGAATCAAGGAACATGGAAGTTAACTCAGCTGAGGAAATTGAGTTTTGAAGAAGTCAAGGAAGAGTTTGACAAGCTTGTGAAACAGATTGAATCTTTTGTTCCAATGAGTTTTGAAGCCACTAAAGCAAATTTGAAAAGATTTGGTGAAGAGCTTCAGACTAAGACTCCAAAGAGACTGAAAGAAGAAAAAGATGATGAAGCAAAGGATGTTAAACCAACAAAGATGTCTGGAAAAAGGAGGAAACAGATGGCTAGGAAAGGGGTGCATACAAGTATTGACTTGGATAGTTCTGAAGATTCAGATAAGGTTGGTGAGCAAGAAGAAACTGCAAAAGGTACTGAAACTCCTATTAATCCTGTTCCTGTAGCTATGAAAACACCTAGTGTAGCTACCTATAAGATTATCAAGCAAGGAGAAAAAGGAGTATATCAAATTGTTAGGGAAGATGGAACAGATGTAGTATACATAAATTTTGGTGCCATGATGAAATCTATATCTAGGGATGACCTGACTGAGTTGTATAGGATTGTGATGAATAGATATGGAATGGATGGGCCAGAGGATAAGTTAGAGAAGGGATTTTGGAAATGTTTAAGAACTATGTTTGAAGAACCTCTTAGCACAGATCCTATATGGAGTGAGATAGGACAGAAAAAGATTATAAGTTGGAGATATTATGATACCTGTAGGGCACATTGCTTGAACTTAGAGTCTATAGATGTCTACATGTTGTCTGATAGAAAGTATCCTTTATCTGCTGAGGTATGTCAAACTATGTTGAAGATGAAGCTTTTAGATGGAAGGATGAATGAGGATTGCTATAGATTGTTGAAAATGATGGAAAAACAAGCTGGAATTAAAAAGTAGTAAATTTTGGTAAGGTTTAAAAACCTAGAGGAAGATGAGAAGATAACACTTGGTGAAGGTGCTATGCACTAACACAACAAATGGTTATCAGTTCACCATGTCTAATCAACATAAGAACTGGCTAGTCCAAGAGCAAACGGCTGCTTGGTAAAGACCTCTCAAATCTGTTGATGGTTGACAATTTACCAAAAATTGTATGGTATTCAATGCACCATAGTATTTATACTGAAGCATGGCTACTCCAGAGCAAACGGCTAGCTGGTAAAGAGTTATCAAATCCGTTTATAGCTGATGATTTGCTCAAAATCATATGGTTATCAATGTACCTTGGTCTTACACACCTAAACATTGACTAGTCCATAGCAAACGGCTCATGGTAAAGACACAACAAATCCGTTTATGGCTGATAGTTTGCCAAAAACTATATTTTGTTATAGTCAAGATTGGAAGTGCTATGAAGACTAGTTGCTGTCAAGATTTGAAGACTTGAAGGCATATTATTTTGAAGACAGAAGTTCAAGACAATCCTCTAAAACTCCAAAGTGAAGTCAAGATACAAAGAAACTTGAAGTTCATGAATGAAGATCAAGTTAGGGGAGGATTGTTAGGAAAATATTGTAAACAGACTTAATACTGTTAGTATTAAAGTTAAGTCTGTTAGTTATAGTTAGTACTGTTAACTAAATAGTTAGTACTGTTAGTATAGAAGTTAAGTCTGGTAAGGTCAAGTTAAGATCTGCCTAGTATAACTTTTAAGCCTGGCAGTATTAAAGTTAATACTGCTTGGCCAGATAGTTAAGTCTGTTTTAGTATTTGTAATAGTTATCTAATACGTTGATATAGGAAGAGATAAGCATTATCTCTTAAACGTGTTTAGGGTTCCTTAAGCTTATAAAAGGAACATAGTATAGCATTGTAAACATATCAGTTGATTGAGTATTTGCAATCAAATAGTAATAGTAAAAGCAATTTAGTATTTGTTCTTGTGTTTCATCTTTGAGTATAGATACTTGAATATTCCGCTCAGATAATTTGTATTCACGATCATAGTCTCTTATAGTATCTTTGAATTTATTCAAAGGACTACAAGTCGTTCAAGGCTCATTGAGATCCTGTTTATAAGGACCTACAAAGGGTATCAACCCAGAGTTTTGTACCCACAAAATTCTCATGGAAGAGGACTACGAACCTACGATTCAGCATCAAAGACGGGTAAACCCAAAAATCCACAACGTCATCAAGAAAGAAGTTGAAAAGCTTCTTGCGCCGGATGATTTTATCCGATCTCTGACAGTCCGTGGGTAAGCCCGGTGCATTGTGTACCAAAAAAGGGTGGCATGACCGTCGTAAAAAATGATGAGAATGATCTTATACCGACTCATGTCTCATGGTATAGAGTTATCATCGACAATAGAAAGTTGATGAGGCTACACGAAAGACCACTTTCCCACTTCCCTTCATAGACAAATGCTCGAAAGACTCGCGGGAAAACCAATTCATTGTGTGTCCTCGATGGCTTTTTTGGTTATTTCCAGATTCCCAATAGACCCGAATGCCAAGAAAAGACAACTTTACTTGCCATACGAACATTTGCCTATCGTCGCATGCCTTTTTGGCTATTCAATGCACCTGGCACGTTCCAACGATGTATGATGGCAATCTTCCATACCCATGCATCGAAAAAACGATGGAAGTGTTATGATGACTTTTCATTCTTCGAGGATTCTTTCTCTAACATGCTATCCCACCTTGACAAAATGTTAAATGGTGTGAAGACACCAATTGAGACCTCAACTCGGGAGAAAAGCCATTTTATTGTAAAAAGAATGCATTGTTCCCGGACACAAAATCTCTAAATCAGGAATTAAGGTCGATCGAGCCAAAGTTGATGTTATCGCCAAGCTCCCTCACCCGACTACTGTGAAAGGTGTCCGAAGTTTTCTTGGGCACGCCGGTTTCTACCGACGATTCATACAAGACTTCTCCAAGATAGCCCGCCCAATGACTCATTTGCTTGAAAAAGAGACTCCATTTTTCTTCTCAAAAGAATGTATCGAATCCTTTAATACACTTAAAAGAAAATTGACTGAGGCTCCGATTTTGATTGCTCCCGACTGGGACTTGCCCTTCGAACTCATTGTGTGATTGCAAGGTGTTTATGCATTGGGGCAGTCCTAGGGCAACGAAAGAACAAGCATTTCCAACCAATCCACTATGCCAGCAAAACCATGACTGAAGCTCAAGCACACCAAGTAAGCTTAAATAAGCTCTAAACTAAAGATAATAAGCTAAAAAGAGCTTAATCTACTCTAAAAAGCTAGGCTAATCATAAATAAGCAGAAATAATAAGCTAATAAGCTTCAATAAGCAAAAATGCCAAGATAAGCAAATTTCAAGCAAAGATAAGCACCTTAATAAGCAAAATAAGCAATGAGCAATTTAAGCACATAAAAAGCAGTTTAAAACCAAAAATTCAAAGAGAGGACAAATAAGCATAAAGTAAGAACAAATAGCATATGACAAACATAAATAAGCCATGATAAGCATAAAATAAGCAGGTATAACAAGAGATAAGCACAATAAGCAAACTTTAAGCAATGCTACAGTAACTTTAAAGAAAATGAAGGAAAATAGACATACAATACCCTTTGCTCAAAACAAGGGTGATAAAAAGATTCTACAAGCTCTAGCTTGTATAAAACAAGCTAGTAAGAGTCCATAAGCACTTCCCTTGTTTTCTTATCATCCAGTTTAAGCTGAGGTACTTTTGAGGGGAGGATTTTTTTTGGTTTTTTTATAAATTTTCTTAATACTTTATATACTTAAGTGGCATTTTGTTAAAACAGGTTGATTAAGAAGTTAAATAAGAGCTTATATGAGCTTTTAGAACATAAGTTAACACTTAAATTTCAATAGAACTTAAAACAGAATTTTAAAAATCAAAGCTGAATTTCATTAAATTTATAAGAAAAACATTACACAGAAAAGTAAAAGTGAATTAAAAACTAAGCTAGGTTAAAAACTATATATCTTAAAAAACTAACTGCCTCTATGGGCTTACAAGATGGCCTATTTATATTAGGCTAATAAACATTCTAGGTCTTCTTTCTTGGTTGTGTTTCTTTGCTGAGGCAGAAACTAGTGTGTGTTTGTTGTGTGAGTAACATCCCAAAATCATCTTGGCCATTCATCTTGAGTGGTGCCCAATCCAAGTCATCACGACCATTGATTTTTCTTGCCCAATGAACATCAAAGGGATTGCCAACGTGTCCTTGTTGGTTTGTGAGGTGGGGGAGGGTGGTGGTGATGTTTTTGGCCGTTTATGAACAATGGTCGAGGAGGGGGGACAGGGAAGCGTGAACAGTGGAGTTTGGTTTGGGCGGGAAAATTTGTTGTGTGTATAACAGGGTTGAAGTTTGGGGTTGATGGCAGGAATGGTCCTCCATTTTGTATGGTGTGATTACATTGTTAGTCCATGTGGTGTTATAAGTTTGGGAATGTGGCAGAAAAGGTCCCTGAAAGTTTTATGGGTCTTTACACGTGAGGTCCATTGTGGTACAAGTTTCAGGAGTTGTCAAGAAAGGCCCCCTAACTTCTTTGTGGGCTTCTAAAGGGTAAATGGGCTTATGTTTATTGATTGGGCCTAGTAGTCTTCATATGTATACTAATGGGCTTATCCAGGTGGGCCCATTTAGTATTCTTTAATGTCGGCTTCGGTATTGACCGTTGACTTTTCCGGGTTGACTTTGACTTTGACTTTTGTTGATTTTGGCTTCGATTTGACTTTGGCTTTCCACGCTTTTCCACTCTGTGCTTGGTTTTGTCCGTTTTTGCTTGATTTATCGTCCTTTTCTCGGATATCCGTTTCTTGCACAATATAAGTGAAAACATACAAATACAATGTATTTTTGGTACGTTTTTGGTCATTTAAGTCTGATTTTAATGGTGAAAGGTATGTGTAATTAAACACATACCATAACCTTTTAGAGGTTTACGCTGTAAACTGCTAAAGTGCACTTTCCATCTTGCAGGCTTAAAGGATGTTACAGCGTAATCAAGTGTCCACGTTATGCCATAATGCTGACTCGGATGTCTTATCCTTCCATAATAATAATGTTATGGCGTAAAGCTTGCGTGTGGTTACGCCGTAATCTTGCTCGTTGAAATGTCTTTCCTTGAATAGGTTACGGCGTAACACTATCGTAGGGGTTACGCTGTAAAGTCTCGTAAGAATCCATGTTTTCTTCATATTTTGCTCCTTTTCCCGTGTTTCTTGTCACATACTTGCATTTTACCTGAAAATAACGAAATAACTGTAAAAGTATCGAGTTCAAGTATTTATTAGACAATTGCAAGTATTTTTAGGGGAAAATTGACACTAAAAAGTATCAAATATTTGATGTTTTCAAATATCCCCCCACTTGACTTCTTCTTGCTCTCAAGTAGACTTATTAGAATAGTTTATAAAAATATTTCTTTGATTTAACTTAAACATATGAATCTATAAAAGACTTATGCTAGAAACATCAAATCCGAACACCTCACGAAAAGGGGATCAAAAATTACTCAACTCTCAACTAGTCTAAGTGTTCATTTTCAGGGTGATCGTTCATCTTGCACAGTCATAGTATGTATTCTATCATAAGCTTGAAGAGTACACAAATCTGCACCAGTTAGAGTTAGGGTCTAAATAATTCTTAAAGGCAACATGGGTTACATAACACATGTTTATTAGGTGATATAAGGTTTAGGATAGACATGGGATACACATTTAATTGGTGTTAAGATAAAAACACAAAACAAATAGTCATATATAATCTAAGGTATCCATAACTGGCTACTGTCCATCCATAATCCAAGTCTTCAAGTGCAAAAATCTGATCATATGATCATAATGGGTTAGCTAATAATGAGATCTTGTGGAGCGTGCTAACCCATTCTTCACTAGGTGGCTTATAGTTGCACCACCCTTATACATTAGATGGTTTATAGTTTCACCATCCCCATAATCACTAGGTGGCTTATAGTTGCACCACCTTTTTACTTAGTTGGTTTTATAATACGTAACAAACATGAGGAGTGGTATGTGCTTAAATACACATACCATTTTCCATGAAAAACGGACTTAAATGACCAAAAACAGACAAAAACTGCCAAAGAAATGTTTGTTTTGCATTTGTATTTTGCAGGAAACGGATATCACACAAAAGGACGAAAAACGAAGTCAAAACGGCAAACCGAACATGGAATGGAAAAGACTATGAAAGACAAAGCCAAATCGAAGCCGAAAAGTCAATCAAGTCAAAAAGTCAACAGAAAAGTCAACTGGTCAAAGTCAAAGTCAACACCGACATGGTCAAGTCAAAAGAAAGTCAAAGAAGAAAAAAATATAACTATAGGGACTGAAATTGCCAATTCCCTAAGTTATATTTACACAAGAAAAAGAAGAGAAGGGTAAATTCTGCCAATTTGGCAAAGTTAAACCACAAGGGGCAAAACTGCCAATGGCAAAGACTTGTACACCCAAGGACTAGTGGTGCAAAGGGTTATATAACCCTTGGGGGGTTATATTGCCAAATCCCCAAACCCTTTAACACCACAAGGACGAAAAATGCAAAGCCTCAAATAACCCTCAAGGACCAACCTTGCCAACTCCCCAAACTTGTGCCCTGTCACCCCTAACCTCTTCTATAACCCCTTTTCCCGCCAAAACATAGGGCAAAACTCACGGGTCTTTTTACCATCTTTTACCCCGCGTTTCTTCTCCACTCCCATGGATAAGCACATTCCCCCTCCTCCACTATCTTTCCCACCAAAATTCAGCCCTTGCCATGTTGGCAATCTCACTTTTCCCCATGAGTTTTGCCGAATCAATGGCTGTGATCATTTTAAAAGAAGCACAAGGACCATGGATGGCTGGGATTAAGACTTTGAAGTCTCTCACAGAAGAAAAACACTTTGCAAGATTGAAGGTTTAGGATTTAGTATAAATAGGAGGCTATATGAGCCGATTTTAGGAAGTAGAGTAGAAGTTTTTATCTTTCTTTAAATTAAGTCTTTTTTTATGTTTCTTTCAGCTTATTTACAGCTTATTGCAAGATCTTTGTATTGTTTTTAAAAAAGTTAATGAAGTGTTGAAGTTTTAAGGTTTTATACCCAATTTTGAGTTGTATTGTCAAACGGCTTAAATTATCTTTATATGTGTTAAATAAGCTTCTATAAGCTCTTATAGAAGTTTGATTAAGCTTATTAAACTTAAACTCTTCATAGTTTATAGTTTTATAAGATTTTGTTTGAAAAGTCAAGAGTAAGCCATTTGGAAGATAAGCTAAAGTTGGAAGAGCTTATTAGCTTATTCACTGGCTTATTTATAAGGCCAGTCAGCTGTAGGTGAAAGCCCTTGTGGGACTCAAAAAGTCCTTGTTTATAAGCCTTGGACAAAGGTCATTACAATTCTCTCGTTTAAGTCTCAATTTTTAGATTTTTTATAGCTTATTCTGTTTTAGCTGATTAGAGTGCTTATTTCCTGCTTATTATTGTTCATTTAGGTTGTTTAGTGCTTATTTGTCTATTCCCTTTAAGAATTATGAGTTAAAACAGCTTTTTAAAGTGTTAAAATCCATTTTAAGAAATATAAAGGGGTGTTTGGGTTAACTACAAAAACGGGTCAAAATGGTTTTTGGTATGGGTTATGGTCATTAAGGTAGTTTTAGCTTAAGTTTTTAAGCTCATTTGAGTCTGTTTTAAAAGGTTTTTAAATTCAAAAATGTTTTTCAAGGTTTTTCTAGTTAGCTTTTGAAACTGTGGTGTTAAAAAAGCTACAAGAGCTTATTTCATAAGCTCTTGCAATTTTTAGTTGTGGTTTTCAAAAAGTTGTGTTCTAGAGTGTTTAAATCAAGCAGTCAAAACTCCTTGTGTCACTTGACTCTTTGAGTCAAAGCTGCCAAGTTTTTAAGTGTCAAAATTTTTAAAGCTAAAAGCCCTTTTTCACTCTTTAAAATCAGCAGGTTTAAATGTGTTTTAGAAGCTCAAAATTTGTGCACAAATCCATTTGCTAGTATTCTTTAGCTGTTTGAACTTATTTTTCAATTTTGAGCTTATTTGACAGCTTAAAATAAGCTGTCAAATAAGCCCTTGTTTTTAGCACTAAGTCTCCCCTGGTGCTAGGGGGTGACTTTTAAACCCTTTTCTTAGCTTTTTAGTGAACTAAAGCCCAAGATTTTGGCTTATTTGGAGAGCCAATAAGCTCTTAGATAAGCCTACTAAGTTTCAGTCCTTAAAGAGCTTATTTGATAGCTTATTTTTAAGCTAGAAGTTGCCTCTTCACTGTTTTGCCTAGCTTTAGTGTAAGGACTGCTTATTTTTCTTCTTGGCTTATTCAGCTTATTTCATAAGCTCAATTGTGTTCCTTTCAGCTTATGTTGTTTGTTTGATAAGCTGTGTTAGCTTATTCCCCTTTCCTTGTGCTTATTGAGCTTTTTAAGCCCATATTTACACCAACAGTACTAACCCCAAAGTTAGTACTGTTGTGGGTTTTAAGCCACTTCTTGGCTTATTGAGCTCACCCCATTGCTTATATTTGATTCCTAGTAGCTTATTTTGGTAGTGTAGTTAGTTGTGCATGCTTATTTGCCATTTTCATAGCTTATTTTGTGTTGAAAGTAGAAGCTTTTAGCTTTTAAGTTTACTTTAGCTTTCTGTCATTTTAAGCTCTTTAAGCTTATTTAGTTTTAGCATTTAGCCCTTTAGTGCTTATTTAGGCTAGCTTAGGAATTCTTGTAGCTTATTTTTCCAAGTAGCTTATTTGTCCCAAGTGTCCCAATGACTTAGCTAGTTTTTGCCCTTAAGCTCATATTAAGCATTCTGTCGTTTTTAAGCTGTTTTTAAGCTTATTTATAGCTTTTAAGAAAAAGTTGTAGTTGAGAAAGTTGTTAAGCCCCACGAGCTTAACAACTTTGCTTTACAAAGTTTTTCAAAAAAAAAAAGGGGGAAAGACAAGGGGTGACCCGGGTGAGCAAGACTCGAACCCGGGTCTCAACCCTCGATACATTCCCCCTTTTACACACAACACATACCGCTGCGCCCTTGGGACTTTTTCGTTATAGTCCCAAGGGCTTTGGTATTTATACACATTTTACTCTTTGTAGTGTATAAGCTGTTACAGCTTATTTCGGGCTTATTTATTAAGCCAATTTTGTGTTTCTTATTTTTCGTAGGTTAGTCATAGTATAAAGTATTTTTAGTAAAATTTTCAGAATTTTTCAAAGTCATTTAGTATTTTTTATAATTTAATTTAGTTAAAAGTTTTAAAAATTCATAAAAAATACAAAAATTATCAAAAAAATATTTTTCTTTTTTAGAAAATTTTATTTAGTCATATAGTTTGTAGGAAAAATATAAAAATTTTCGTAGGGTCAATTTTATAACTTTTTGCCTTTTAAAGAACGGGTTCGGGTGCGGTTTTACCTTGACTCGTTTTTGGGTCAAACAAACTCCGTTTTCAGTCTAGTCTTTTTCATTCTTCGTTATTAGACCCCTAGAGTAGTTTAGAAGCAAAAAATTTCCCCGTAGGGTTAATTTTGAAGTTTTTAGGTTTTTCCCCCTTTGTTCGGGATTCGTGCTCTCGTTTTCTAGCTTAATTTCATAATTTTTAGGTTTTTCTTAAACGTTTTTGTTTGTTATTGTTTAATTTAACTTTCCACACTCTCAAATCATTTTTCTCATTCAAACTCCAATCTTTCGACTGTATCGATTCTCCAGTCCAGCCTCGTTGGGGATAAACGACCCGGGAACATTCTATACTACTCTCGGTTTTATTGATTCTGCTTTTAGACTATTCTTACTATATATATTTTATATTTTATTATATATTATATATATTTTAAGGTGTAGTTTAGCAGCGATCAATTTTTGGCGCCGCTGCCGGGGAGGCTGTGAAAACGATTATCGTTACGTTTGACAAATTGTGTTTGAATCTGTGAATATTTTCTTTTATAAAAATATAAAAAAAATACAAAAATATTTTCATTTTCTTTTATTAGTATAATTATCAGGTAAAAACCAAAGAAAAAAACCAAAAATATAAAAACATTGTCCATAAAAAGAAATAAAATTCACAAATTGGTAAAAATGCCAAAATATAATATTCTCAATTGAGGTATTATCATAATAAATTCCGGTGAACTTGTTGGTTCCCAACTCGAACAAAAGATTTAAAAACTTGCCAGTGAAGATTTAGCGATGATTGGTTCAGAAATTGGAGTGGGATTGCCACTCTCGGAATTGCCAGAAAATCCTAACACTTCTTGAGAATACTCCTCACAAGCTACGTCGATGACATCGATTCGGTTAATTGATTCAGCGTCATTGTAGGTAAGAATTTTAAAGTTGTTACCAACTTTGAAATGTTATGGCTTCAATCACCCACGCGAAGAGTTAAGTCGTTCACCATAAAACAAACAATCAAAGCTCGAGCCGTCCTCAAGAGGGTCCCCGAGAATTAAGGGAACTCGAGGCAAATCGACAACATAAACAACAACTACGAAGCCGGCTAGAAATGAACTTTCCTACTCTCAAAAAGACATCTTCGGCAATGCCGTTGGTCCTAGTAGTAGACCGGTTATCCTCAAGCCTCAAGACTCATTTGGTAGGAGTAAGTTCAGGGAGTAAAAGTTTCTTCCATATGGAGAGAGGCATCAAGTTAATGCTTGCACTAAGGTCGGCCAAGGCTAAGCATTCAGCTATCTCTGGAAAATTACACGGAATGAGAAATTTACCGGGGTCTCCCAGTTTTTCGGGTAACTTTTTTAAGATTACCGCCGAACAATTCTCATTCACCGGAGTATTGGCTACTTCAAACAATTTCTCCTTATTGCTAAGAAGATTCTTGAATGTGGAAGCGAACTTAGGCATGTAGAGTAAAGCATCCGAGAGCTAATATTGAAGTGTAAGCTTCAAAATATTGAAAGAAACTCTTCATTTGATGGTCGTCTCTTTCTCGATCTTTTGGTTGTTGAGCCTCGAAGGATAAGGGATATTCGGTTTAGGCTTAGGAGTATCAACGGACTCAGAGGTTGGTGCTTGGGGTTGGACATTCGGAGGTTGGACTTTTTCGGCACTTGATTGCACCGGATCCTTTGTCACCTCGAGCTCTCTTTCTACCACCTTGGGAGAGGGAGAGAAAGGAGGAGGAATTAGAGGTCCATCGTAAAAAACACCACTTCGGGTGGTGATTGCCTTTCAAGTACACCTTTTAGGTTATTAAACGTATGTGCTTAGGAAAGGACCCAACCCGAACCTAAAGGTTTGTTCATTTGAAAATAGTTGCTCAACATTCTCTCAAGCTTGTTGTTTTGTTGCAACATTGTGGCTTGAAATTTGTTTCTCAACTCAGTCTTCATGTTATTGATTTGATTTTGCATAGCTCGCATGCTTGTTTCATTAACTTTTGTGTAATTTGCGAGTTCATTTGAAGACAGTGGTGGAAAATTCGGAGCTCGGTAAGTCCGAATTTTCTTGGTTGTAATTATTTCCCCTGTTTTTGATTGTTAGAACTGTGGAAAAACCAGGTGGTTGAACTCTGATGAGCTACACTTGATACTGTGTTCCAGCTTTCCCTGATAATAATTTACTGCAGCTGCATAAACATATTCTTGGATATTATCATGATATCATGGGAAAGCTTGCCATGCGGTGGCACGCACTACTAGTAAGTAGATTTGTTCCTCCACAAGTAACACTACTCTCTTCAAAACCGCTTTTAAAAAAACGGAAAGCTGAAGGATGAGTCGTGTTTTAAGAAGCAAAGCCTAAAAGTAACGGATCGTAAGTGCAGCAACAACGGGTGAAAGACCGAAGTAGAAGTCTTGTACTACATTGGCAACATACCGGTCCTTTTTTCCTTGAATTTCCGAACTTATCGACTTATTTTACACATAATTTTAAAGCATCTTTAGTACTTTTTTCCAAAAGATTACCACCGGCAGCAGAATTCAAAGAATCTTGATCGGTTGGGTTTAAAGAATTGTAGAAAGTATCAAGTTGATGTAATTCTGTAAAATCGTGATGTGGGCATGCACGAAAGAGATCCTTGAAACGGTCCCATGTCTCATGAAACGGTTCATCAAAACGTTGTTGAAAGTTGGAAATTTCATTCCTAGGTTCGTTGTTTTTAAAGTGAGGAAAGAACTTTTAATACACTTGGAGACAATATCAACCTAAGTTTCAATTAGAGCTAGGAGGTTGCTTTCTCTGAGCCAAATCCAAGCTCGCCCATCATAGAAATGGAAAAAGCAAAAGTTTAAATCGCTATTTTAGGCACGTCTTTGTACTTCATCGTAGAAGTAATCTTATAAACCAACGGATATGAGCATGAGGATCTTCTTTCTCAAATCCGAAGAATTGTTTCGAGGTTACAAGATTCAGAAGACTATGCTTGAGCTCGAAATGCTCAATCGAATTGGTGTACAACATTGCTTCCGCATTTCCCTCGTGGTGCACCGAACAATTAATGCCATATACGTGTATCGGCCATCGTTAACCTACTTTTTTCTTCAACAATAGTCGGATGGACTTGTTGTTGGGAACGTTTTTGCTTTCGACGTCTTCTGGGAGTTGATGACGGTTCAACAATTGGGCCTGACGAACGAGCGCGCATGCACTAAAAACAAATCTTTAAATTATTTTTTTGGTATTTTAAGTTTTTTTTAACACAACATATTTTATTAAAGGACAAAATGAGATCGAATAACTTAAACCAATAATCAACTTGTTTCACGGTAGCTCTCTAAAAGAAAAACGTACAAAGGAGCGAAGGAGCGGGAAAACGCGAAGCTACTAAAAACCTTCTCTTTTCGGGTCGTAGTTCGTACGAACGACCCTCCTTATACCCCTCTTATAGTTTGTTAATCTAATAAAGGTGAGTCGTACTTCACAAGTGACACAAAGGCAAGTTTTAATCTTTTGTTTGAGAACTTATTAATGATAATACCCAAAGTTGTAAGTATTATGTTTATGATGCATTTTAATCTTTTAGGACAATGTTTTTTATAGTTTTTTTCTTTTTTTTATTTTTAAAATTTTTTTTTATATATTTTTTTATTTATATATACGAAAATATTCACAAAAACGAGAATAACTTCCGAGGAAGGATCTTCAAAAAACAATATTCAAACGATAACGTGGAATTCGTTACACAGCCTCCCCGGCAGCGGCGCCAAAAATTGATCCCTCCAAATACGTATATATAATATATATATAAGGATTTATCAATAATAAATACTTAGAGAACTATATTACCAAAGATTTAAGAAAATCGCTTCTTAACCAAAGCACTTAAAAAACGCTCCCGGTCGTTCCCCTTGACGAGGCTTGAACTGAATGTCGGTTATATCGTTCGTTTTGTGATCGGGATTTTGAATGGTTTAAGATTTTTAATTTGGTTTCTAATTTCTATGATGCAAAAACAAATATAAAGGCAAATAATCAAGCAAAGGTAAGCTATAATTAAAGCAATCACAAATTAAACACACAAAAAAACGTTAACGGGATTTAAAACCGCAACCCTAAAACCTAAAACATCAAATTTTGACTCTAGAAAAGGAAATTTAATTTTTATAAGTCCTAAATGATAAAAGAAAATTTAAAAAAAAAGAATTTTATTTTTTTGACTTTTAATTAATTTATTATGAATTAAAAACACTTATTAATCTACAATTAAAATATTAAAAAATTCAAAACAAATCTAATAAAAATCTCAAAAAATCAGGAAAAGTACTTTAAGATGTAAGGAATGCAAGAAAAATAAGAGACTTGAACAACAGCTTAAATAAGCTTAAATAAGGTGGAAGGCTAAACACTAAACACCCCTTAAATAATAAATTTTGCAAGATATATTTGAAAAAGACCCAAGGGCGCGTTTGTAGTAGAGACTGGTGTTAAATCGTTTGTGTGTGTGAAAGGGAGGTCTCAAGTTCGACCCCTGAGACTTCCTTTTTGGAAAAAAAAATTTGAATCTTTTTACAAAAACTTAAAAAGCACTCGAAAATAAGCAACTTTAACAAAGACAACTATATTTGAAAACTAATAATAAGCTCAGAAAAAGCACTTGAAAGAGTGACAATTTAGCTACTTGGAACTAGGGAAATTAATCGAACTATTTGGGCTTTTTTTTTTTTTATTTAAAAAAAAAAAAATTTTAAAAAGTTTTGTTTTTTAAAATAAAAAAAAAGGCTCAAAGGCACTTATGAATTGGCAATAAGCTGAGAGGACTTGAGACTAACCAATAAGCAATTATTAATCAAAATAAGCAAACCTACTAAGCTGAAATAAAATAAGCACTAAAACAGGTTTGGCTAAAAGGTTTTTAACAAAATGGACTCTAAGAAGGCACATTTAAGATGATTTTTAGCTAGAAAAATAATAATACTAGAATCTTTAAACTCAAAACAGATTAAGCTTTACCTATAAGCTACTTAGAAAAACAATAATTAAGAATTTTGAACTTATATTGAACTAATTATGACTACCTGAATTAAGCAATTTACTCTAAGACTATGTTTTTGGTTTTTTTTTTAGTTTGAAAAATGGCGAAATGCAAACTTATACCACTCTTTTCTACTTCATTAAGAGCTCTAATCAATCATGAAAATGACACTAACTAGGCCCTAATCAAGTTCTAAGTAAATAAGCTGAAATTTTAAACTAGGACACCACTGATTCAAAGAACATATAGAGAATACCTCAAGACTGAATTTTAAAACTTAAAGGCTTATTAAAATAGATTATATGACTTATTTAGAGCTTTTATAATCTGTCTTATAGACCAAAGCAAGGTCAAACAGTATTAAGTTTGGTTAATACTGCTGTCCCAAACACTCCTTTAGAATCTAGAAAATCACTCTTAACCTTAAATCAGATCATGAAGGGCACAATACTAAATCAAATAGGTAAAACTAAGACTGAATAAGTAATATAAAAGTAGAATAAGCAACTAAATAAGCTAAAACATAAATAATGACATAATAAGATATAAAATCAAATTGAGAACTTAGTTTTACCCTTTGCTCTAAACAAGGGCTTAAGGGCTCAAAATAGCTATAATAACTCTAGCTTATACTGGTGATGTCCATACGCCCATCCCTGATTAGGCTTATCATCCAAAAGTCTCAAACTTAATGAGAGTACTGAAAGAAACTTTACTATTTTATGGAATAAATTGAGAGTAACAGTGCTTGAAAGTAAAATGTGCTTATATCAAAAGCTGATAGAAACAGAAAAATTAGACAAGTAAACATAATGTAAAAAGCTGTACTAAAAACAAGAATATCTTAACTGCTATTGAGTTCGGCCTATTTATAGAGGCTTGTTGTGGTGATCTTCGTTAGTAAAAATACAGCTCAAGAGCCATCTTCAATGCATCCAATCATACCATACATGTAAAATGGAAATCTTCAATCATTGACCAATCCACCAGTACTCCGCGCCTTCAATTCCTTTGACATTCCATACATGTTCACATAAAGCGTTATATTTTTTTATCCCAATAGGGATCCATGAGTGTGGCAACTGCCTGGGGCGTGTGTCGAGTGTGGAGAAGGTTTTGTCTGGAAGCGTTCGTAAAACCATAGGAGGGGTGTGTTTGGCTTTGATCGGCTTTCCCCCCTTTTCGGGGTTAATATAATATATTTCAAACTGGGTTTAAAAGATATCGGGCGTTTGGGTCATTGAACTAACAGGTGTAAGGTAAAAAGGACTAATTTGATAGTCCATGGGACCTCTGAGCTAAAGGATTTAACAGTTTTATGATTGGGCTTGTTAAGGTGTTTTGGTTTGGGCTTTTTAATAGAACTTGGGCCGTTTGTTTTGATATTCAAGCTTAACGGGCTGACTCGGCCCATTAACTTGGGTGCGGGTTGGCCCAATAAGATGCATACGTCTCCGGCTTCGATTTTTTATGCTCTTTCTAATCTCGTGCTCGGTTTTGTTTGTTTTGGCTTCGTTTTTCCTTTTTTTGTGTATATCTGTTACTTGCACATTCAATAACACAAAACAAGCATATATTTGGCATTTTATGTCCATTTTAAGCTCGTTTTATTAAGGAAAAGGTATGTGTATTTAAGCACATACCACACCTCCTAGACCTCTTCCTCGTCAAACCCATCGGAGGCATCATCCTCGAAGTTATCATCTCTAAATAGCATGTCCAAGTACTCCTCCATGTCTATCACTGGAGCATCTATCTACTCCTCCTCCATATCAACTACGAGGGCGATCACCTGCTCCTCCTCTACCTCAGCTACTGGCTCAGCAACCTCCTCAATAGCGGGTATGACCATCGGCTCGTCCACCATAGCTTCAAGCTCTCCAAGTAAGTAATCATCCGCCTCAAGCCACCCGTTGTTGTTGTTCGGGTTACCGGCATACTCTGGTAATGGTCTGGGTGCGAAGAAATCGTAGGCTAGGTGTGGCTTTGGCTCGTCTACGGGGAAATCAAATACGCGATCTGACGACAAAGGTTCGCCCATGATACTACAAAGAAAAGAAATACTTATATTAGTAACCATCGTACATATTTTTAATCAGATGTAAAAATTATACTCATCACATATCATGATGGTTTTATGACATTGCATTAAATACATAAAGAACATTTTTTTAAGTTTTTCGCGAGATGCGAATACCAAGTTACGTATATATAACCATACATCATAGAACATATGTCGTGTATATATATACTTATAAAATCACTACTTATATCAAGTGTATCCAACTTGTTACGCACATAATATGCAATCAAATATACTACATAAGGCTTCTAAAGATCGAGAACGATGCACACGTGATATGCGGGACAACGGTAAAGACTCTGAATTTTTTTTCCAAAAACATTTAGTCCCAAGTTTTTGTAAAAACGACTTAGTTCACTCAACTCGTACTCTTAAACCCACCTCTGTAACACCCCTAAGACTACAAAACCCGCGAATACAACATTTGGGGTGCAACTTCATTTAATACATGTACAACGAGTCCCAGTAAACTTTCAAATACGTTTAATAAAACACAATTTCCATTTATTAGAAGATCAGAGTTCCATATTACCAATTAAAACAAGAAATTATTCAAAAGTCACAACACGACTTGAATTCTAAATATTTATTTAGTTATACACTACTTTCACCGAGACTCTGTCGCTTGATGTAGGATATTGGAAATCTATAACACAATGGAAGAGTAGAATGGATTAGCCAAATCTAGAGAGAGAAAGTGAGAAAAAGCTTTTCAAGTGAGCGAAAGTGTAAACTTGTCAAATGAAAATGACTAAACACCTCTTCCATGGCATGAAGAGAGAGCTTATATAATTTCCTTACAAAAATCAGCCCTTAGGCTCTGGTATGGCGTACAACGTTTGGGCTTTATAACTCCGGCCCAATCGCAAATTTAAAACATTAAGCGATTAACTACGAGCTAATAAAACCGTAAAAATACACGGGGTGAACCGGAGTCTCTTACTAATATCTAGAAACAACCTCCCCCAAAGGGAGGTCACACCAAAAAAAATAACTAACGTTAAGTCTCACAATCTTCTGATGACTTGTGTTCAGCTCGTAGTATTTAATTCTTCATGTGATATCTTGTACTTTAAAGTAGTGATCTTAGTCTCGGGGCTTGTGATTGTACTTGATATGTGATCTTGCCTTCTTAGAGGATCATCAGCCAAATCTAATCTCTAATCATCAACTTGTGGTCTTTTCGCCATCTTGTGATCTTGTGTCTTGCGAACCGACATGCTCATACCTTTCTTGATCTTGAAAGCTTGATTATTCGTTGTTCTTGAAGTTCCTTTAACTTTATTACTTGATCACTTTAAAAGGACTTTAATATCAGAGTTGCGAAAGCTTTAAAACATATACTTGAGCTTTCATGAGGTCTTTAGCATGTGGTCCGTCGAGTTACGAGCATGCGGTTATGAAATTAGACTCACAAGACGAGTAACTCCCATCTCCATCTTTACTTGAACTTGTAATAAAATAGTTAGCAATAAAGCTTGTGACGAAAAGTAATAGCTTTGTCATTCGCGACGAGTTTAGTTTGATTATCTCCAGATCCTGTGAGGACCGACCTGTGATCAGGTAGATTCAATCTTAAGAAGAATCTCCTTGACAAGATTTCCAGTATAAGTGTCAGATCTTCTAATGTATAAACATCATAATCGCTTTACTTGCTTGTTCTCTTAATCAAAACGTCTCAAAGCAGACAACAGATAAGAGTGAATCGGTTAGTTACTATCTTAGCGATTAAAAGGGAAAATTGATTTGAAAATCAATCGACGTGTCACTTGAGAAAGTGTTTTTTGTGACACATCGAGAGTGTTAATCTTTTATCAAAATTTATCAATCGTCAATTCATATAACTTGAAACAAATTTGATTCTTGTAGATTCACACGTAACCATCGTTTCTTTCATTTGACACAAGTTTGATCATTAAGATCTATACGTCACCTACCATTGAGCTTCGTTATGAGTTGGTGCTCAAGCACAGATTTCCATCTCCTGTGATCGTAGGTATCCACCTTCGAATTTTCTGGAAAAAAATCACAAGGATATGCGTAGGACTCCTTATGATAAACCTTGTTTTCCACCTTGTTTGAAGAACAAGCAATATTGAATAGTGTCCCTAATGAGAATAATGATGATCTTCATGGCTCTAGACTTAATTGTGCAATTTGGTTTTAGTGATCAAGGCTGGAGCACTACCACCTTTCATATATCAACTAACACGGAGTGAGAAGTCACTATATCACATGTTTAGACTTCGTGAGAAATGAAACAAATATTTTGAGAAGTCTAAGTGGCTAGGGAGGGTGTGCATTACATCACAGGGTCCATGATGTCATATTTATATGTCAGCAAGTCATTCTTTGTTATACGACTTAGCAGATGTATTGACCCTATTCTGCTAAGTGATGGAGGGCTTCTTTCTTTACACCCTATATCTTTACATTTCTTTTTCATTCTTCAACCCCTTCTGTGCTTATCGAGACTTCATGACTAGAACCTTGTTGGGTTTGTTCTAGTTTTAGCTCCATCTCAGTCGGCACTATTCCCAAATCTCACAGTTACTCCTTTTTACTGTCATACTAGGACTCTACACTAACTAGTGGATGTCCCAAGGTGTAAGATCATCCAATTCATTCTGCTTGTAATCAGGGAACTAAAAACAAACCTACAACCTTATTAACTCTGACAAACATTAAATACATTGTCGGAAGAAATCATTTTGGTACATTCACCTTGCCATAAAAACCATTTGAAAAACACAATCAGGTACATGTGAAATAAGTCACAAAGATTTTAGTACCTGTAATGTTTTTGAATTTCAAAAATGCACCCCCACCCCCCCCCAAATCCCTCAACATGTGCATTCGATTAAACGAAATTGTTTAGTAACAAGGAGGAATGAGTAATACACACACGAGTCCACAAAACACATTTTTTACCCAGTATTTTCATATAAAAATCACATTTTCCTCCACCCACCGTAATCAAAAAATTTCAACATCCTTTGATATTTTGGATAGCCAATATATTCGAATAAGTGGAAAAAACTGGGAGAAAAATGTGTTGAATAATCACAAGCCGAATGGGGAAAATATAATAGCACTCCTCTCCCTAATCTATGAGGAATACCTGTTTGTGTCTTGTATGATAGGTTGAAGGAGTATTAAATTTAATGAAAAATTATAAAAAAATTCATACACAGATACATATCACTGAAATACAACTCTACTCTATAAATGTACAAAAGATACAATATATATACACCAAAAAAGAGAAAGACTTGAATGCAGCGAATGATGTGCTCATTTCATTCTCTGAAGAAGTCTGCAGTTCAATATCTTCGTACGCGGGTCCACCAATAAAGCATTCCAATACCAAGATCTTCGTCTTTGAGCTTTCGTATCAACTGGCATGTATAAATTCTTCTCCTTGTACACATCCTATAGCAGTCCAAACCGCGTGTTCATGCCCGGATTAAACTGATTAACCTTGTACTCCTTAACTCTGTATCCAGTGCTTCTAGAATATTTGTCAACATACCATCACTGAATTTGTAAATCTCATTGAACCTCATGATCTTTCGTTCATTGTTACTGACAGGGAACACAACTGCACGAGGCGACTCAATGATTGTATAGTCATGCTTATATTCGTAGCTTGTTGCATCTCATCCTGGTTTAGGAGAGATCATCTATTTCTGGTAGCTCTCATGCCGAGCTGGAGTCTATAAACTCAACTCACTGTTTAAATCACTAAGTTGCGTGTCCACAATTAACATCATTGTTTACAGTAGAAAGCATATCGTTTAGTCCTGAGCCAGTAGATGATTAAAGATGACCTGTAAAGCAGCAGATTCAGTCCTTCAAAGTCACTGGATAACAACTTTTTAAATTCTTTTATACCAACTCCGCTTTATAGGGTATTGACGTCGTCATAAATTCACTCAAGTATTTTTAGTATAGTACGCAGGTTTGATTTTATCTGGAATCGTTAATTTTAAATCCATGAGCGTATGCTAAAAATGATCATCAATGTAAACGGCGTTCAAACAATTAAATGTTTACATCAAGCAAGTGTTAAGTAATTATTTTGAGAATAATTATTAACTTTGTTCATTTTATTTTATTGGTTGCGTAAAGTGTTTATGTTTCGCGATAAAATACGTTTAGGCATACCCGAAACCACCAAAACTTTTTTACGCTTCAACAAATACCCACATTTATACCCAATACCCAAAAATAAAACAAATATCTTATACATATACATGCTTGGCCGGATTTGGTCTTATGATACAAAGAAATATGACAAAAATCTTGCAACTTGCATTGTACATACAACATCTAATTAAACCATGAGACTTTTACAAGTAAGGGCCATACCTAGACCATAAGGACTTCCATGTTTTACTCCCCTTTGTCTCAAGACTTCCTATACACCTTTTTGACTAGTCTTGTATGCATATAAGTCTTGTATACTAGTAAGATAACACATACACTTCAACACTTAGCCAAAAATCAAAACAACTCTCCCTTTTCTTCCTTATTAACCCACGACAACATACACCCCTTTTATATAATTCATAGCTTGATTTTCCAAGTCCATACACACATACCTACATCATATCTAAGATGTCTTAAGATTTTTGCAAGGGTTGGTTAAAGGTTTACAAGTATTGAAGCAAGAAAATCAGAGATTAGAGTTTTCTTAGAAAACTAGGGTTTTCAAGTGTGGCAAGTTAGCTATGTTATTCATATAAACAAGGGTTTAGATTGTGTTGGTTACATCATACTTCTCCATTAAGATCCCATCTAAAACCTTTAATGTCCTTACATAAATCATTTATTGCATATGTTTTATTTTATATAGCAAAAATCACCATTAGGATACTCTTGAACAGTGAATGAGTTTCTACTTGTGATTATGATTTTGAACACTTTTACATATGTTATGTAGTTGATAATATCATAATATAATGGGATTATAAGTATGGTATCATGTTTGTTAAAGTATAAAAAGTTCATGTATAAACTAGTAGTTAAAGTATACTTATGAAAGTTCTTATATAAATAAGTGTGTACACAAATAGATCTTGTAATTTATTGGACATTTTTGGACAATTATAGACCTATGGACACTATTATATATATTACATAGTATATAATAAGTATTAGGATAACTTGTGGTATTTTAATAAGATGAAAAAATTATAGAAAACAAAGTTATAAAAATGGAGTACACCTAAAGAATTCAAAAGGGCTGGTAGATTCGTGTTTTAACGTAGGTTATGACAATTTAGAAAGAAAGTACAACCTCATGACAAATTCCAAAAAGTAAATAAACTTCAAAAAAGGATTAATAACAGAAAAAGATTACGTAGTTTCCGATATAACGATAATAACTGGATTATAAAAGAAATTTTATAAAAAGTTGTCATAAAAATAACTATCACAAACATAATGTTTTGGTTTTTTTTATTAAATAACACATATTTTTAGATTCCAAAACAATCAGCAACGTAATTTTTCAATTAAAAACGAAGAAGCTATGAATTACGGCAGTTTTATATCTCAAAATGTATAAAAATACTTTTTAATAAAAACTATTTATATAAAGTACAGTTCATATCAAGAACATTTGGTTATTTGTAAATCTCATAAAAAAACTATAAACTTTCAATTACGAGATCGTCTCGAAAGAATACGCTAAAAACGAGCTATAACGAATGAAATACGACATTTACGGGTTTTACGACAACTAAAACTATATAAATAACTTTATAACTGGTGTGAACAGTAAAAAGTACTGTTCACCAGTAGGTCAAAAATATGAAAATGTAATATTTTGATAACTTGTCTTAATACGAAAGCGTGGACATAAGAAACGTAAGAAACGGGCTTAAAACAAAGAAATTGCGTCGTTTTTACTATCGAACTATTTATAAACGTTTTAAACTTTATTAACACGATTTCACTAAAACGATTAGATGGTGATTAGCTATATAGAAATATGCATGGTAGTAGTTACCCAATGTGATTAGAACTTATACGACCTATATTGGATTAGGTTACATTCGATCATTACCGTGACGCATTTTCTGTGATATACTTGATATACCTCACGTCAAGGTAATACAATAACCCCAACGTTTTTTACATGATTTGTGTTTAATAGTTTTTTTGGGTGAGAACATGCACTGTTTTATAATTGAACACAAGTGAATAAGTGTATATTTATGATTACTTGTTGCCTAAGTATCGATAACCCTAGTTGAGCCCATTATCATGAACTGTCAGTTCACTGATTGTGAGCGCGAATTTAAGGAATAAGATCTATTAGGATTGACATCACCCGTTCGAAAGTGATTAGCTACATCACTGGGCAAACAAAACGTATACCATTTCGAAACATAGGATGATGCTGTTAGAACATCATCACGCCAATGCAGGCCATTTATATGGTATTCATTTATGTCGACTTCAGTGTCATGAGCTTAAGGCAATGTAATTACATTTATATGATGTCTGCATCTGTTGCATTATCATACACTTGGGAAATCTTGTGGTCCTACAATATACGATTTATCAAACCTATTGAATTACCACATTATTGTTGACGTTTAAAGCAATGTTTTTTTCAGAGTTCAATAACACGAGTGCAAGGGATACATTGGTGGTTTTGATTTGGGATAATCAATGCATTAAAGATTTTGTTGCATTTTCATTTGTATATTGTTATGGGCTAGGAATCTTTGTATTGTTGAACAAGTAAACAAGTGAAGCTGTCTGGCTTATGGTAACAAATACTTTGTTAAAACCAATGTATCGGTTTTAAAATAACTTTTTGGTCATTCTATATATATCTTGTGTTTATTGATCTGAGAAGTAACACGCCCCGGACCCTTATTCCGCTGCGACCCAATTTGGGGGTGTTACAGATTGGTATCAAGAGCCAAGGTTATAGAGAACCAAGTCAAATGTTTTTGCTGGACTATAACCGTTTTCAAACGTTGTTTCCACAAGAAGGGGTTTTACACGGGACATACATACGTGCATACATTCATGCATACACTAGTTGTTTGCATTAGTTGGTTGGACTAGATGCATTCTTGATTGATATACATGTTATGAATAAATGTATATTACTATAAGAGTCTTATATTAAATACTAATATAAGCTATTTTGGATTTTTAGATACAGTCATGTCAGATTCAGATGAATCAGGGGTCACACACACGGAGATATCCAGTCCGTTTAAGGGCTTATCAGACATTGGATCACCAGGATGATGTTGAACCTGAGCACAAGGGACTGCCTGGATGCTAGGATGACCCAAAATGTGCAGTCGCCTTAACAGGCCCCGCCATCACCCATACTACATACCTGGCCCCCGAGGGACCACAGTCACCACCCATCCCTACCAAGATTTGTCCAGACCGTATATCCCGATATATTGAGTATATACCACAGGAGGACGAGGTGTTTCTGGCTGAGGAGCATCCACTGCTTGCTACTGCCTCACCCACTGCTTAGTCATAAGATTATGTTCCGGAGTCTGATCCTGAGCCAGACCCATAGGAGGATGATGACGAGGACCCTGAGGAGGATCTTGTCGATTGTCCTGCCGACGGAGGAGATGACGGCGATGACGAGGATGAGTCATCAGAGGATGATGAGGTTGACATTGAGGCTGATGACGAGGAGGAGGAGGAGGAGCACCCAGCTCCTTCCGAATTTGCGGTTGTTGCTTTACCAGCTGCTGATCAGGCCCCATCTGCGGAGGAGACAGAGCCGTTCGAGACTGACGAGTCTGCGGCCACACCACCACCACACCCTACATATCGTGTGACAGCTAGGATTTCTATTCCAGCTCTAGTACCTTCCCTAGTATGGTCTGATGCAGAGGTTGCCAGACTTCTCGCTATATCTACTCCCCCATCATCACCGCTCTCCCCATGGTCATCACCACTTCCCCAGATACCTTCTCCACCACTGCCCCTGATACCATCTCCACCACTACCAGTATCACCGCCATTACCAGTATCATCACCAGTGCCTGTATTATCTCTATCACCACCTGCTAGTCCTATTCATCCGTTGGGCTATCGAGCTGCTATGATCCAGCTGAGAGCCGATGCCGCATCTACTTCCCATTCACTACCATTACCACCACCCATCATATTCTCCCACACCAGACCAGCTGCAGCATCATAAGGGACACCACCTTTGCATTTACTCTCTACTGACCGTAGAGAGGACATACTCGAGGTTACCTTACCACCTCGAAAGAGGTTAGGTATCGCTCTTGGTCCTGCATACAAGGTCGGAGAGAGCTCATCTGCTGCTGCTAGACCGGTTGGAGGTCTTAGGGCAGACTATGGTTTTGTAGCTACTATGGATAGGGAGATCTGGCGTGATCTAGAGAGAGATGTTGGGTATGGGATCACCGACTCGTGGGATGAGATAGTTGAGACCTTGCAGGGGCACCAGTTAGTACTGACACAGAGTTGGGTCGACATATGACAGCGTTTGAGACTAGGGTTAGGCAGGACACGGATGAGATTTATACGAGGTTAGACGATGAGCAGTCTGGGCGACAGCTATTGGCAGGTCAGATCAACATGTTGTTTAGGGATAGGCGTGCACATGCACGTACTGCTAGACTCATGGAGACCAAGGCTAGGATGTCTAGAGAGGCTTGGGGACGATCTATGGATGCGAGTGATCTTGCGCGCGCAGAGGTTATGTCGCTACGTACCACAGTGTTAGCTCAGCAGTAACAGATCAGAGATTTACAGTCAGCAGACCACAGGAGGCAGAAGTAACTCACAGAGGTACTAAAGTTGATAAAGAGACTTCAGACTCAGATGGCAGAGTTCAAGAGACAGCAGGGACCCGCCAAAGGTCCTGCACAGTAAGAGCTACCGGAGGAGGCTGGTAGCAGTTCCTAGATTCTGTTATGGCTAGTTGTTTTGTACAGCCTACTAAGTATTACGGGTTCAATCCCGGCTAGTATGGCTTTAGGTTGTATATATTCTTTTATCTTGTAACCTAATCGTTGTGATCATTTTGTATCTGAACCAATCATGTATGTTTTCCAATTATATATGGAATGGTGGTATTATGTCATGTCTGCAATCGAATTTGTTGCGAATGAATGTCGATTTGGTTATATCTTTGTTGATTACAATTCAGTTGTATATTTCACTGTGTGATGTGATCCCACTTTACTTATTGTGCATATGTCATGTCATGGTTATGATTTTACGAAATCTAACGGGTATTATATTTTCTTGTGATTGAAGAAAATGGCACCAAAAAGAGCCACAAAGTCAAACATAGCCCCATAAACAACCAACACCACATCTGTCACTAATGGCCAACTTCAGGCAATGATTAACCAAGGCGTTATTGCCGCTTTGGCAGCACGTGATGCAAACACGAATGCCGTCGACAGCCACAATTCAGGAACATGTGCTAGGAGAAACGAGCGAGCCACTCGTGAGTGCACTTCCCAGACTTCATGAAGTGCCAACCTCTAAATTTCAAAGGCACATAAGGAGTTGTCGAATTGACTCAATGGATTGAGAAAATAGAAACTGTGTTTCACATAAGCAACTGTTTTGTGGAAAACCAAATCAAGTTCTCCACTTGTACTCTTCTGGGAAATGCTCTAACGTGGTGAAACTCCCACGTTAGGACTGTTGGTAATGACATTGCTTATGCAATGACCTGGACTGATCTGAAGAAGAAAATAACTGACAAGTACTACCCAAGGACCGAGATTAAGAAACTTGAAGTTGAACTGTGGGAATTGAAAGTGAAAGGTACCGATGTGATAGGGTATAACCAACATTTTTAGGAAATGGCACTGCTGTGTGGTAGGATGTTTCCTGAAGAATCTGACAAGATTGAGAAATATGTCGGTTGCTTACCCAACATGATCTACAGAAGTGTAGTAGCATCGAAGCCTAAGACAATGCAAGAGGCAACTGAAATGGCAATCGAAGTAATAGATAAGAGAATCTGCACTTTTGCTGACCGTCAAACAGAGAACAAGAGAAAGCCAGATAATAACCAACAACCACAACAACACCACCAAAACAAGAGGCAGAACACCAGCAGGGCTTATGCTGCAGGGACTGTTGAGAAGAAACAATATGGGGGATCCAAACCCCTATGCTCAAAATGCAATTATCACCACGATGGTCCATGTGCTCCTAAATCCACAATGTAACAAAGTTTGTCCATTATTGCTCTGACTGTAGAAGTACGCACCCCGTGACTATAGGAGTACGACAAATGCCAATAATGCTAACAATCAGAGGGGCACTGGGTCGGGTCAGAAGCCTACCTGTTTTGAGTGTGGAGTTCAAGGACACTTCAAGAGGGAATGTCCAAAGCTGAAGAACAACAACAACCGTGGTAACTAAATTGGAGGTGGCAATGCTCCAGCCAAGGTGTATGCAGTAGGGCATGCAAGGATAAACCCAGAATCTAATGTCGTGACGGGTACGTTCCTTCTAAACAACCGCTATGCCTCTGTCTTATTTGATACTGGTGCCGATAGAAGTTTTGTATCCACTGCATTTAGCTCCCAAATTGCTATTACTCCAACTGCCCTAGATCACTATTATGACGTTGAACTAGCCGACGGGAGAATAATTGGGTTGAACACTATCCTTAGGGGTTGCACATTGAACATCCTGAACCACCCATTCAACATAAATTTAATGCTCGTAGAACTTGGTAGTTTCGACGCTATAATTGGTATGGATTGGTTGGTAAAGTACCAAGCAATCATTGTGTGTGCCGAGAAGATCGTTCGTATCCACTAGGGAAATGAAACATTAATCGTTTACGGTGACGGGAGCAACCAGGGACACGAGGCTCGTCTGCACATTATCTCGTACACCAAAACACAAGAATACATGCTAAAAGGATGTTTTATCTTTTTAGCACATGTTACTACAAAGGGAACTGAAGACAAGTCGAAGGAGAAGCGACTTGAGGATGTACCAATCATCCAGGATTTTCCTGATGTATTCCCTGAGGACTTTCCGGGTCTTCCTTCGACTCGACAAGTAGAATTTCAAATCGATTTGATACCTGGTGCTGCACCTGTAGCACGGGCGCCTTATCGATTGGCATAATCTGAAATGAAAGAGTTGTCAGAGCAACTAAAAGAACTATCTGACAAAGGCTTGATAAGACCTAGTTCCTCACCCTGGGGAGCTCCGGTCTTGTTTGTCAAGAAGAAGGACGGATCGTTTCGAATGTGCATTGATTACCGGGAATTGAATAAACTAACGGTGAAGAACCGTTATCCGCTCCCAAGAATTGATGATTTATTTGATCAGCTTCAAGGGTCGAGTGTCTACTCAAAGATCGACCTAAGGTCGGGTTATCAACAACTGAGGGTTCGAGAAGAAGACATTCTGAAGACTGCTTTTAGAACCCGTTACGGCCATTATGAATTTCAAGTTATGCCATTTGGTTTGACAAACGCACCTGCCGTGTTTATGGACCTTATGAATTGGGTGTGCAAACCATATTTGGATAAATTTGTAATTGTCTTTATTGATGATATTCTGATATATTCGAAGAACAAGCAAGAACACGAAGAGCACCTTAAGTTAATCTTAGAGTTGCTTAAGAAAGAGGAGTTGTATGCCAAATTTTCCAAGTGTGAATTTTGGATTCCTAAAGTATAGTTCCTCGGTCACGTGATTGACAGCCAGGGTATTCACGTAGACCCCGCCAAGATCAAATCCATTAAAGATTGGGCATCTCCTAAGTCACCAACGGAGATTCGTTAATTTTTAGGTCTTGCTGGGTATTATCGAAGATTCATCGAAGGATTTTCGAAGATTGCCAAACCAATGACCAAGCTCACTCAGAAGAAGGTCAAGTTTGAGTGGGGTAACAAACAAGAAACAACGTTCCAACTATTGAAGCAGAAGTTGTGTAGTGCACCAATTCTGGCTTTACCTGAAGGAAGCGAAGATTTTATCGTATACTGCGATGCTTCGATCAAAGGTTTGGGCGCTGTGTTGATGCAAAGAGAGAAGGTGATTGCTTATGCATCACGCCAACTGAAAATTCATGAGAAGAACTATACGACTCATGATTTGGAACTTGGAGCGGTAGTGTTTTCTCTGAAACTCTGGAGACACTATTTGTACGGAACCAAGTGTACGGTGTTCACGGATCACAAGAGTCTACAACACATTCTTAATCAAAAGGAGCTGAATATGAGGCAGCGTCGTTGGTTAGAATTGCTTAGTGATTACGATTGCGAGATTCGTTATCACCCAGGGAAAGCAAATGTTGTCGCTGACGCCTTGAGCAGGAAGGAACGAGAGCCACCATTAAGGGTTCGAGCCTTAGTCATGACTATAGGTTTGAATCTCCCCAAACAAATTTTGGATGCTCAAAATGAAGTACGGAAACCAGAGAACATCAAGAACGAAGATGTTGGAGGCATGTTGGTTAAAAATTCTAAAGATCCAGAGAAATTTAGAACGGAAAAGTTGGAACCCCGTGCGGATGGAACTCTATGCTTCAATGGCAGGAGTTGGTTACTGATATGTGTGAAAACACATATCTGTTTTATATCAAAAATGACCCATAAAAGACAAAATTATGCTTTAAATGCTTGTATATTGCTTGTTTTGTCTTTGTGATTGTGTAGGTACGGATATAACAAAAATCACAAGAAAATGGTCAAAACCGGACAAACACGGACACGAGACGAAAAAGAGTGTACAAGAGCTGAGGATTTGATAGCAAGAAAGGTCAAAAGTCATCTCTAGTCAACCCTTGGTCAACCAAAGTCAACTCACTAAATGACAAAACCCAAAAATTCCCAAAACAGCCCCTCATTGTTAAACACATTTCACAAATAACCCTTAAAATCCTAACGATGTTAACTTTCTTTTAATAAAAGTTAACACTCGTTATCTCCTAGTAATAACACAAATCCAAAACCTGTTAACCATTATCCAGGCCCAATCTTTTCGTATAAGCCCAAAGTCAAACGAAGTAAAAACCCGGGTCAAATAAATCAAACGCACCCTTTTATAAAAAGTAAAAACGCGGGAAAGACAATTGTTACTGTGCATCTCCTTCCTCGTTTAACCCTGAGTAAAAAACAAAGGGTAAATTCAAATCAAGTACGTGGCCAAGTAATTCAAGTGCTAAGGTCCAACATGGCAGAGTTATACGTCATTCAAGGCTCTCATTGGCTAAAACCCAAAAGGTATGACACACGGGTCTGACAAGAAACACACCAATCATTGGATTTTTGCACTAAAATGAGTGCAAAAGAAGCACACGAGGCCTGACACATGGAATGTCACGTTGGCAATCTGTGTGCTCACTCAATGATCCAACAGATGAAATTAAATATTGAAGGCCAAGTAATGATCCAAGGGACGAGATCTAGAGGAGCGTCTAACAACCTAAAGACCTAGAAGCATCTCCTCAAGGCTATAAATACAAGCCTGCTCCTCACACACAGGATAATCTTCTTTTTCTGCATTTTTTAGTTAGTAGCTTTTGTAATTTCTTTATTTGAAATGTAATTTTCTTATTAAGGCTTTTGTAATTTCAATTTCTAGTTTTGTAATCAGTCTCAAATCAATGAAATATTAGTCCACTTTATTAAATCTGTTTTTGCTTAATAAGTTCTTAAGTTTTCAAAAAGCTCTTATATGTCAAATGTTGTTGTCTACTGTTACATAAGCTCTCATAAGCTCATCAATAGCTCTTCTCAAGTCTCTAAGCTTGGAATTGAGCTTAACTAATCATTAATCTATTCAAACCTTTAAAATTAGTTTAACCCTATGCTTAATTCGGATCTGAGTTTCTTGGATGATAAGCTTAACCTGGAAGAGCTTATGGGACTTAACTAGCTTATCCTTGTGATACGCTAGAGCTTGTTGATAGCTCACTTGAGCATATTAAGCCTTTGTTGTGCTAAGGCAATTGTAAGTTTCTCTTTCATTCAATTTTTAGCTTATTTTCATTCAGCTTATTCTAGTGCTTATTTTTAGCTTAATTATAGCTTAATTGTTCTAATATAGCTTATTAGATAATCAGGTTCATCTGTTTTTAGTTTATTTCACTTAAATCTTAGATTTCATTAATTTTGCCTTTAAAACTCATAAAAGCAAAAAAATATTAGCATAACTAGTAGCTTATAGATTCTGCTTATTCAGTACCTTAAATTTTCTTATTAGGATTATTAGTAGCTTATAAGTATCTGGTATTAGCAATTTGTTCATTAAATCTGAAAATTATAAGCTTAGGATGAGGTTTAACATTTTAAAGGGGTGATTGGTTAAGGCAAGTACCAACTCAAGTAGTACTGCCTTAGCCATTTAGCTTTTTAAAATTGAGTTTCAATTTCATATTTAAGCTTATAAGATTAGGTTTTGAGGTTCTTCTCAGATTAAATCAGTTTATAGAAAGTTAATGTGTAGGGTGTTTGAATCTGTAATTGTTAGCTCAGGTGTATAAGCAGTTTGAGCTTATGCTTGTTTCAGCTAGTTTCATTAATCAAACTATCTTCAATTTTAGTTAATACAAGTGTTTAAGCCAAGTTCTTTTACATGCATTTGTGAAAGTGAGATTTGGAAGTCAATTACATCAGATAGTAAATGGTATGTGTTTAATTACACATACCTTTTACCTTTAAAAACGAGCTAAAATAACCAAAAACGGACTTAAAATGCCAA
>BQNB010008704.1:0-89081 GCA_026074375.1 Tanacetum coccineum
AAACACCAAAAATACCATGTAATTTTACTTTGAAAGTGATGTAACCCTCATTCCTAGATAAGCAATTACTTGGAACTAAATGGAAATTTCTTTAAACTAAATGCAGCTATGAATTGCTGACCTGCACCCATAACTATTCTAAAAGGAGGAAGAATTTGTTGGCTCGTATATCTAAAAATATATGTTTATTAACACAATTGCTTAAAAAAGTATCTGTATTCGGGTATTTAAAAATTTGATGATTATTTATTAAAAAGTTAGGTAAATTACAAATAGGGTAAATTACACGGTTAGTCCGTAGATAACGAGGGTCGATATCGTTAATCTTTAAAGTCGATTTTTGTTACCCGTTTGGTCCCTTGAGCCCCGTTATACATAACTGCCGTTAGTTTGACTTTTTGTCCATGGGCATTTTAGTAATTTCATATATTTTGTATTTTCACGTATTTTACAGTTGGGTTTTTTGTTGTTTTCCACTTGCACCATTAGTCACAGAATTGTTTTTTAGGGTAAATGCCATTTATTACCAACCTACTTTCTTATTTGTACCGTAATGACCAACTTACCTTTTTTTTGTACTCTCTACACTCACGTACTTGTTGTTTTGTAATAATGTTACCCATATGGCCGGTTAGATTTCCACGTCATTTTTTTATTTAACAATATTGAAAGTATTTTCTCAATACATTTCACACGTCACATTTCTTCTCCATTTCCACTCTTTTTGTCCTTTTCCTCTTTTCACTATCATTATTTAACAAATGCAATAACAATATTTCATCATCATCAATCATCTTCTCAAATCTTTCAGTTTCAGAATTGAAAGTCACAGTACATAACCTGCTAAAGATCAGAAGTTAATTGTTTAAGCATATTTCCGTCGGGTTGATCCTGACGGCTCCCACGTGCCGTTCATCCTCTTTCCCGAGCATAGAAGCGTGCTACAAACATAAAAGAACCGGTTAGAAGGAGCCTCGAGGCCGGAGCCCCGAGACCACCCTCCAACGGTCAAGTCAGTGCTCTATTCAAGAGAGTGCATATAATATAGGTGGTATAAATGTAGGTATGATATAACATGGAGGGATTTGTCTTCCGTTACGAAGAACGGGTGATGAAGGATCCAGGATGAAGGACCCAACATGTGTAAATGTAGGTATGATATAACATGGAGGGATTTGTCTTCCGTTACGAAGAACGGGTGATGAAGGATCCAGGATGAAGGACCCAACATGTGGGCGCCCCCTCCGGCAGAGGAGAGAAAGTAGAGAGAGATAGTAGAGAGTGGTAGATGGTGTGTGTTTTTTACCACTCAGGATGGTTGTATTTATAGTGCCCAAGTTACTGTAGCTGACGTCATCATTGGGGACAAGATTCCGTAATATCGGGGAACATGTCCCTTAAATTCGGGGGTAGTATGTGTGCATGCGCACATAGCTATTACCTGGTGGTTAATGGGGTGTGCCTTTCATCCGGTTGTCCCCTTCATTCGGACGTCCCTTCCATCCGGACGTCCCTTCCGTCCGGGCGTCCCTTCCATCCGGCCGTGACTTTCATCCAGACATTTCATTCACACCTTTCATCTGACAACTAACTTAGAGCGACCTACCTAGCCGTCCATTAGTCGGTGCTCCATTTAGACGGATCGGGTCGTTCAGACCACATACGTCAACATGTCCCCCTAGTATAGTATTGTTGACATATAGTCCGTAGATAAATTTGATGATTATTTATTAAAAAGTTAGGTAAATTACAAATAGGGTAAATTACACCGTTAGTCCGTAGATAACGAGGGTCGATATCGTTAATCTTTAAAGTTGATTCTTGTTACCCATTTGGTCCCTTGAGCCCCGTTAAATTGCGATAATGGTAGTGATCTACTGATCAAGCTGATGACTTTGATTGCAAAAGCAAGAGAGGTAAACGTTCATGATTGTGTAAAAAATTTGGACGAGGCAATAGAATTGTTGGTGAGTTACATTATTAGCTCCTACTTACTATCAATATAACAAAACATATATCTATACTACTTATAAAGAGAATTTATGATTCTTTTGAAAGTTGAAAAACTGCTAAAATAAGAAATGTTAAAAAATTTAATGCATGGAATCTTGCTATTTTAGGGTTTAGGGTTTATAAACATGTAATGCTAATGTTTTAAAAACGTAACATTTAAGTAATATAATTGCTCATTTAATAAATAACATTGATTAGACATTAAAAACGTAAATAACATTTAAGTAATATAATTGCTCATTAAATGACTGCATTTAATGTGTTCATGTAACCACTAATTTCTATAATTATGGAAGAAATTAATAGACCCATTAATTTCAATTGACTATAGTTTGGGTAAATCTCCTATAAATAGGGACCACAATTGTTTTTCTTTTTTTTACTTGATAAATACACAGAAAAAATAAATACTTATTTACTTCTCTATATCCAGCTTCATCACATTCAATTTTTTTTGCTTTCGTTTTGGTTCATTCAGTTTTAGATATCATGTTATAGTATCATCGTAACAACACTTATACAATGTGTTTCATACTAATTTTATTCATGTTTCTGAGTTGGGTATTTGGTACTTTACGGGGGGAATTATTAAATCCTAAAAAGGTATGCCTCTTTTTTTTCTATTAACCATAATGGATGAAAGTATGTTATATTTTTAGAACGGTTGATTATATAATATGTTGGTTTCTTTGCTGCTTGCACTAGCGGGTTTCATGAAGCCTATCAAACTAACTCACACCAACTCACATACACACATTCACATCCACCAACGAGCTCATCCATGATTGCAACCCCATCAACACCGTAACCTACCACAACCCCTCTACCACCGGAATGCCGCCACTATTGTAAAGCCATAAGGTAAAAGAAGGTCTAGCTGGTCTACGAGGAAAAAACAAAAAAGAAAAAGAAAGCATCGAAATTATATGTTGTTGCTATTAGAGTTTGTTTGTTTCTTGAATTTATTCTAAGATTTCATATATTCATATGTAATTTTATTTTATTTTATTTTTTTATTTGTGACTCGGGTTTAAATAAAGAAGACAAATGGATGAAATAAATATTTTGATTTTATCTATTTATACTTATATACTAAAGATAGTGCTACAATTTTTGAATGTGAATGTGATAAGTGAAACTGAATGTATTTTAGGTTATGAAATGAAATACTAAATTTTATTTTATGTAACACAATGATTTGTAATACATTAGAATACTAAATCTACTGCATCAACATACCATTATAACGCTTATATTAGCCTTTAATTTATCATTTATAATGGCCTTAAAGATTATTAAAAAGTTATAACTGTTAAAAATCATTACTATCGAATACAGATTATTAAAAATGTGTAACGCATCCACCTATTAATTCCCACAAACAACTTTAATATCTCCCCACACAAATGTTTATTTTACAACAAAAAATAATCTCTCATTATACCCTCACTTTCACTTCTCACCTCTTACGGGTACTTTCTGCAGATATTCTATATATTTTGGTTAGAAAAACGCTTATTTTGACCGTTATAAGAAATATTTACCACAATATCGCATATCGTTAATTATCTGCAGCTAGAAATTACCGATGCTATGCACATGTACAACAGTCTATATAGAAATAACTTTTTTATATCACACAAGGTAAATAATTTTATTTTTTAAGTTACATTAATCTCTAAATATATCATAGTTTACAAATACAAACACCCTCTTTGCAACTAGGCCATTTATGATAAACCCATTTTTGTACAAATAAATAATTCAAACTTATTTGAGTGTTAGTGTAAATGATAGAGAAATTAATGATTCTACTTCATGGGCCATGTTTTGACATGAGGCTTTTTTGAAGCTTTTATATAGAGCTGTAGCTTTTATGGTTTACAAAAAATAATCTCTTCCAAAATTAATATCTCTGTTTGGATGCATCAACTTTAAGCTTTTATTTTAAACAAGTAGCTCCTGAATGAAAAGCTGATTGATGATGCTTCTTTTTAAAAATTGTTTAAGTGCCTGTTTAAGTCTATAATTAATGACTAGATCCAACAACCATAATATTATATTTAAATTGTCCTTTTAAGTCATTTTTATTCTTATATTAAGTCAACATCTAATTTATCCAAACACTTTTTATTGAAAAAAAAATATACAACTTTATAGTTCATGTTACAGCTTTACAGATTACAGCCTAACAAAATACAGAAACACTTACAGCTAGTTCTTGTCAAACATCATAATTAGATTAAAATAAAGCTTTTTCTACCTCATGTTTACAAATTAAAACACTAACTTTGCACTAGGGCTCATTATTTGGTAGTTATATATCAACCTTTTTTATACACATATTTACCACACAATCAGTTCTCGATTAAATTACCGTTGTTAAACAATGTACACGCTTTGTAATTATGTTTGTACAAATCAAAAACCAAATTATAAAAGCTAAAACAAAAAAAATACAAAACCAAATAATAATAAAAGAGAGTAAGGATGGATATGGATGGATACATTGCCTGCTACAAAAACAGCCATGAATTAATGGGACGTCGTAGTGTAACACTTAGAGTCTACCCAGGTTTGAGCAAAGTCTGTCCGGGTTTGAGCAAAGTCAGTCCGGGTTTAAGCAAAGTCTGCCCGGGTTTGAGCAGGGTCAGCCCCGGTTTGAGCAAAGACTGCCCGGGTTCATTAGAGCAAAGGACTACGGGTTTGAGCAAAGATCGTGGCAGGGTTTAAGCAGGGCCCAACCAAAAGAAGCTGATCCTCCTTAAAGTACCTTAGGTAATTAATAAAACAATTCACAAAAGTTTAAACCAACTAAAACTAGTAACGCAACATCAACCCATACAACAGAAAGCTAAATGTAGCATATGAAATCATTCTTGCATTAAAAGTCAAAACAGATGTAATATATATAAGTCTAGACATATCAAGATAACACATCATAGTAATATCTTTAAAAAGTGAAGTTTTTGGTTAATAATTCTTGGGATTTTAAATCTAATTAACCATTAACACGAGTACGCAGCGAAAAGTAAACACGTATAGAATAACATAATTAACAAGATTTGAGGCGCATACCTTTTAGCACGAAATGATACACCGCTTTAAAGCAATAACGTTTACTAAGTATTGTATTTACAAGTATGTATAAACACAAGCAGTAACAAGAATCAAAGTTATGATTCATCTAAGCTTTTCACACACTATACGTTCTAGCAAACGACGAAGGGGTATGCCTTAGTACTTGTAGTGGAAATTAACCAAAACGATCTCTTCGTCTTTTGAATCTATACAAAACTCACGAAAACAACTTCACGTATGTGGTTTAACCCACAAAATCAAAACCCATGATTGTTTTGTTGGGTTTCGATCGCACACAGATACAAAAAATGAAAACCCTTAGTGGGTGTGGAGGTCACGGTCGAACAAAGAAAGAAGAGCAAGATGATTTTCTGGTTTTTTAGGTTTTTCCAAGGGAGAGAGAGGAGAGATTTAGGGTTTATTTTCTTAAAACACACCTCAATAATGAACCCTTGAATCTCTTTATATAGCATCTATAACTTGAAGGAAAAGAAAGCAATCCCACCTCCTTATGTAAGGGGTATTCGGTCAGCCCAAAGGAAAAGGGGCAACCCGAACCTTCCTTTTTCTTGGGTTTACACATTAGTCTTTTTAGTTTAAACTTTAAACAACTAACTAATGTAATTATCATTTGTTTGCTAAATCAATAATTATATATTACTTTAATATATAAAACATCGTTCTACATATTAACGTGTGCGTTCCCGTAGGCTCGAATAATTCTCGGACATATATAAACTTGGACATGTATAAATTATATAATAACATTGGTAAGCGTCTAGTAACACGCCAATGCTCCCAGAGACATCCGAGTGTGGTTTCTCAAAACACGGATAAAATGATTTATGAATTTACAATCCCTTTGTTTCCGATACCGTGTTAAAAATGGATATGGATCATTGTCATTCCATTATTTAACGATTCTGTTTCTCGTATATGTAACTATTCAAGATTACTGAAAATCAATGAGACATATCTTCATGAGTTTTCGGGTACGGCCATACACACATCTGATTAATTCTATGAGGGGCCCAGTGGCATCATCCTTCAACTTTTGAAGGAACAAATTCTATTTTGACTACAAGTGCCTAGTCATCATGTTTCAAAATCACTTCTGAAATAGCCCTTATTAGTTATCCATATTTCAGGATAACTTAGACTTGATCAATAAGGATTATCCACATATGCAAGACCTACTTGCATCTCAAGTCTAAGGATTTGTAAATAAAATCACTTACAAGGTTATTTTGTTAAAATTTTGCGAGCATATTTTGATTAATTAATAAAGATGCCTCCGAGACTTTGAGAAACTTGTAATCCTAAGAAAAACGACATTTGCCCCATCATTGACATCTGAAATATACCAATCACTCCAGAATTATCTTAATGTAACAAATATTCCCCATATTGTTAATCAACACCGGATTAATTTTAGAATAATAATTTTATTCAGAAGCTGAATCCATACACAAACATAAGCTATACCAATAAGCAACAAAAGAGTAGAAAAGAGATAAGGAAGGAAAGATTATTAGATGAGGAAAAATAAAGAGGTGGAGTTTCAACACACACACATATATGAAAATGCTAACCAAACACCCTCTCCATGTGTGGAGAGGGTTCTATTTTAACCCAATGCCAATGAGTGGGCCATGTGGGCATTTTCTATTGGGTCGGGCTTGGCTATAACTTGGGCTTGAGCCCGAATCACGGACAATATTAGATTACAATCCTAAAACCTGTTGAACCCGACTAGCCTAGTACTTAACAGACTAATTTACGACTAAATAAGACGATAAATTTTGTTCGACTTATATAAAAATTCAAGGCTAACAATCTCCCCTCCAATGTTGAGGAATCTTTCTTCAAAACTCCTCCGGTACACCGATGACGTTGAGATGTGACTTCTTGAGTTTTATCTGTTGCCTTGTTATAGTCTTGTTCTTGTTTGTAATGGCTTTGTTCATTCATGCTTTGTGATCTTGATCTTAGCTTTATCCTTTTGACTTTAAGTTCTTGAGATCGTTATCTTGCATTATCTCCTTGACTTGAATCATCTTGATTTGACTTTCTTGATCAACTTGTGCTCTTGACCTTATGCTATTAATTGATTACATTCTTGTTTGGACGTATGTGATTATAAGTCTAACAATCTCCAAATTGATGATACTTTATTTACTTTGAGTCTCTTTGATGGTGGGAAGATTAGAAGAATCAAACTATCTTGATGTTGAAAGATTGACTGTGAAGGCCTTTTGAGTTATGAGCATGTGGGATTTTATGAAATCCGAACGTCACTGGAATAGAGGGGGGGGACATGCAACACCGTCGTCTCGAAACCTGAAATAATGACAGTTAGCAATAAAAAAGATGAATATGGCTTTGGTCATTCATCTTGACTTCGGTTGCCTTAAACATCCGGATTCCCGTTTTATAGTATAAAATACTATACCTGGAGATCAGGTGTAGATTCAAAGAAATTCATTGACAGGTTTCACAGATCTAAGCGTGGATCTTATATACAGATTGTATTAGATTCACCATGCTTGCTAGTTCTCATTAAGGAACGTCTCATAGCAGACAACACTGGTAAAGAGTGAATTCAGATAGATTACTATCTTTATCTTTTCTTTTATGATTAAGTCGTCAATTCATTTACTGTCCAACAATTGATATCCAGTTATCAAAGCTGTTTCATATTAGAGTCTTGCAGTCACCTACAATGAGTTGTTTGATGTTGGCTCAGAGGAGGATTGTTGGAACAAAATTATAGAAAACCCAAACCCACAAACGACTAAGTGTCGTTTCTGCTGTTAGACATATTCGTTTCTGCTGATAGCACTAAGTCGTTTCTGCTGACAGTTTAAATAGCATTCCTGCTGATAATGTTCCTGCTGGCAGATCAAGTAGCATTCCTGCTGATTATGTTTCTGCTGGTCATGTTCTCGTTCCTGCTGACAGTGATAGAATCTGCTGATTGTTATTTATAGACGTAATTAATGTAATTAAGGAATTATAATTATAGTATTATCTCCATTAAATTATACGGAATGAGATAAATTAGGAAGTGATTGATAATGATGTATCTCTCTTACGAGATTTTAGTTTTCGTGATGCTATATTTAGGGTTTCTTCTCTATAAAAGGAAACATTTGGCTTCTAGGGGGATGGGACACGGATTGTATAAACCACAATAATCAAATTTATTATCAATAAGGAGAGTTCCATAGAGGATCGTATTCATAGTATTCTTTTTATTGAATCGTTAGTTTCCGCCTAAAATTTGATAGAGCTTCTCACGTATCGTGTTGTGGATCTACATAAGTACTATACATTCTCAAAGGCTAGAAGTTCTATCCTAGTTCTAGATCCTAAATGTGGGTATCAAGCCGGAGAGGGCCTCTGATAAAGGAGAAGGGAATTACGTAGTACCACATCAAAACCTTTTGTTTCCTCTAATCTTTAATTATGTCAGCAAACATTACCTACTCAGTCACCCTTTCGTTTCTTATCCCTAATTATCTGCTTCACCTTCAGTCACTCAAGTGATACCTTCATGCCTAATCCATCTGACTTAACCTTCATTCATTCAAGATCATACTTCATGCCCTGGACCTACAACCAATCCCTCCATTCACTCAGAATGCTTTCTCACAACCTGCTGTTCAAACACAACATATAATCCTGCACAAACCAAACACACGATCTCTGGTCTGCAGTACCCTAATCATGTCCAGTCACAACAGTTTCAACTGTTCCAAACCGCCACTATCTCTGCCAAACAATGCAAAATTGTCCTTATCTAGAGAAGGTAAAAGAAAAATATGAAGATATGGGCTATGGAAGATGGAGTACTGGATACAGAATGATGATCATAATCTTTGGAGGAATGTTCGATGGAAACAGCCAAGAGGTTGGGAAAAGATGCAAAAGGAAATTACAATTATTCATTCCTCCTGTTTCTCTTGATGAACATGTATGCTGTACAAAGGATAATAAGGTGGAAACCTTGTTGCTTCAGGCATCTCACTGGAGGATTTCATATGCCCGATTTTCATCATTTATGATGTATGCAAGGGATATCTGGATGCCGTCAGGCTAGGTTTGGGGGGGAATGAAGAACTCAAAGAAGATGAAGAAGACTAAGCTTTCAGCAGTATGCAGAATTCTCTGTGGACAGAAGAAGAAGCTCTACATAAAGGGTTATGACAGAGTTCAGAAGATTCGGCGTCAATGAATCAAGTGCAGGCAGCCGACAATGCATGACATCAACCTGAAGTTTCTTAAGTGCCCTTCCATATTCTGGTCGACAAGTTGCTTTGCATTAAAAACAAGAGGTGGCCTTGAGTCAATGAGTTTTGATGACCTGTATAACAAAACTTAAGGTCACTTGAACTGATGTTGTGTCCCATTGGTCATAGTTATGGTTGTGAACTAGTTACTGCTGCTACCTGAGATAGAGAGAGAGATAGAGAGATAGAGAGAGAACATGCTTGTTCTGGCTAAAAGCCTACTTATTCTATGATCTGCAGTGTCTTTTCCATCAGTTTCTCAGACTCCTGGTCGTTCTTGATAATAACGTAATGGAAATTGTGTTCTCCACTCTTTTGTGGCTGAGAATGAACTAGATCATAGATATGATCTATGAAGACTTGACCAGGTTGATCAAGTTGGAGTGGAAGAGATGGATCTTAAAGTGGCACAATGGCTATGGGTCGTTTTTGATAAGTCAACTTAGGAATAACATATATCTTCTCGTTTTCAAGTCAAATAAGTTAAAAATAAATTTGCACATGAGAGATATGTAATAACAAATATGATTTATTATTTAAACATGTTCCGAAAAATTACCGGTTACGCGGTAATCGTTTTTATGTGACAATAAAAGATCAAAAGTCAAAAAGTCAAGTAGGACCCGAAAAGTCAAAGGGTAAAATAGTCATTTAAAAATTCCGAAAATTGCCGGTTGTTACAGTACCTACCGCTTAAAGGAAATCCCGTCCCAAGATTTGATTCTTGTTAACCTACTGTGTGACCAAGAAACGATTTAAGATTTAATAACCAGTTTTCAAACATGGCGCTGATAACTTTAGTTAGCAAAATTAGATGTTTCGACACTTCTCAATATACCAAAAATGTTGGCTAGGCTTGACCAGGATATTTAATCCATCAAAATAGGTATCTTAACAAAATATCATTACAGGTCTTATGACTGATATAAACGTGTTATAAAGAGTCTCTTAATAGTGAAAACGTCAAGAAGAAAGTGTAGTCGTATGAGTATGTCTGTATAAAGTTTTAACTATTTACGGGCAATGTCTAGTTTCTGATATCTGCAATGCTCGATGATTAATAACGGACGAGGCTAATGGATGTAAGTATTCAACTTACTTGGCAGTACCAGGATGTATCGCGACCTAAATTGATGTACTATTGGTCTGTAATGAATAAATCAACTATCTCTTTCGTCGATAGGTGTTTATCTAGTTTAAGGGGTTGCATTAGTTATTGGATAGAGTTGTACCAGCTAAGACCACTCTAGGACCCAACAACAGCAACCATAACAACAATAACTATAACAAATGGTGATGAGATGCGGAGAGTGAGGACATTTCGAGAAACAATATCCCCAGAATAAAGTTCAACAAATGAGAGGAGCTCGCGGGAGAGCTTATGCGATAGATGGCAGAATATGGTACTCCGTCGTGAGTTCGAGGATGAATAAACTCCATTAGCTCAAGTGTGTACAAGTCGGTTAGCTCCATAAACAGTTCATGATCGTAAATATTTGTAACGGAAAAAGTAATAACTTAAGAATGAGATAAGGTAGTTCAAGTGAGGCCTTAAGATTCTGCTGAGTGGTAAAGCATGATTGTTTTTCTAGACCTTTTTAACGGATTCCGGTGATTTTCGGGTTCGAGTTCATACTCGTGTCACATTGGATACCATTAAGCCCACTCATTTATAATTCATTATTTGCATAAAGTAGCGTCCCAATTTATGTAAATAATGAATTGATAACCTTATGATTCGGTGATTTACAATTTATTTATTTAAATGAAGAGGCGTCCCAATCTTTTCAAATAAAGAGATTATAAATCATCCTACTTAATAATTTCTAAATGCAATACGCGTACTCACATAACCTTTAAGGTGGTGGATGACATGACAATGCAAGTGCTCTAATGAGTATGAGACGAGTGTTTAAAACTCGTCTTCGGAGACGGAGAGTAAAACTATCAGGGAAGATCGACATAGAGTTCAAGATAGTTAATGAGTACTCGGTTAGAGTAAATAAGATAAAGGTCTTTATGAACGAGTCAACATAGCAATTATCATATCAATCCGCCTATTACAAGTTCCTCCCATACAAGACTTGTAATACTTGGATTCACACATAATTCCATGTAAACAAACTGTGACGGGTCTTGTTAACATAGCATTTATCATATCAATTCTCATATTACAAGTCCCGCCCATACAAGACTTGTAATACTTAGATTCATACATAATTCCATGTAAACAAAATTTTGATGGCTTTCGTGTAATACAATATTTAGTAAACAAACTTTAAACCACGAGGAAAAGGATAAGCACGAGGGAAAAGCAAAGCATAAGCTCATAGAAAAAGAGCTCAGGGAAAATATAAACGCACACGCAACATTAAACGCATGGAATAGATTAAACAAAAAGACAGAGGGTTAAAACCCATCATCTAGGCTTGCTCAAGGAAATAAAAATGGGGGGTTCTCGTGTATATTGCCATAGCAAAAAAAACGTATAAGGCAAACATAAAAGCACCTAAGGATCACATTCTAGTTATAAGACCAGACCTAGATATCTACTAGAATATTCTGCCTGGTTCTCTAATAAATTGGCTCTCGATGCCAATTTGTCAACCCCCAAAACGGAGGGAGGTGGACGGAATAACTGTGTCCGAGGGCGTGAAGTCATAATATTACATCACACAATGAATGTGAGGATAACAGCTCAACTAATGGACGTTTTGAAAATCATAACTCGTTGTATTTATTAAAAGTGGATAAGTTTTACAAGATTCAAAAGAAAATTAAACATTTCGGGAAAGATAAGTTAAATTGTAGCCGGAAGCATAATTAAGTTGAAAAGTCTACGGGTCTGAATGAGGAATTAAATCATGATAATGGTATCATATTTCAGTAGACTCCACTTAGCACGTCAAAGAATCCAAAGCTAAACCTTTGAAGTAAAACATGCTAAAATACAAGTCACACTTTAAGTTGGTGAATTCATGGTTTAAGTAAAACAATTATGAGGATTCGCAAAAACGTTTTATGTGAATAGTACTTCACTAACAGATTTTTATCTAAAAGAATTTAGTAATCTGAAGAAACGTTTAAACAATAGTAATTGTGGACCAACATGCTATAAAGAACGCTTGTGACAGTTTATATCTATATACAACTTCAAAAAAAATTAAGGAATTTACGTCTGATATTAAGCTCATGGTTACCGATGCTAAATGTAAATTGATGATAGCATGCCTATCAATGCTTTAATAACTTGCCTGAAAGTTTAGTGCCAACTGGGTGCTTACTCCATTATTCCTTGATTGGTCTACGTCTGTTTGATTCTGTTTCATTGTCATGCAGATTACTTAACATAAGACGCGGGGTGATTAGTCCCTAATAGATCTTTACACACATCAGCGCTCATCTTACCAATCCAACTGATAATAAGTAACTAACGGGTGATCTTGATTACGTTATTGGGCATACTATGTTTCAAACATTTAATTAGGCAACTCGTAAATACATGATGGGGAAAAAAAAAAACGTAAGTAATCTTGTGGTCTAATGTAAACGTAACCTGCGTATTTTCAAGAAGATAGGGGCTTTATATTTGCATCTCATTAAGTAAATCAATGTTGTGATATCAAATATAGTAACCGGTTTGCACAAGCAATCCGAAATTTATAAAAGTTTGATATGTTTAGAGGTATAACAAGTTTGTGTAGACGCGCATGTTACTCACCCTAAAAGTTTTTAGGGTAATATTTTAAACAAGTAAAACGTTGGGCTATGAAAATCATCCTCGAAGTTATGAACAATTTGGTAGAAATGAATCAATAGCAAAACACAACGGAATAACTAGGAACGGCTCGACCAAGAAGATGCAGTTTATCTTAACGTTATGTCCTTCTAGTTTTTGGGATGATGAATTTGGGTTTTCCATGGATGAGTACAATTCAACGCGACACGTTTGGATAAAGATTTGGATTTCAAGGTTAAGAGTTTTGGTTGGTTGGTTAATTTTAATAAAGCGAAAGGTAAAAGAGAAGGTATGTGATATACTTCCGTAGATGTTTATAATGAGGAAAGACAAGGAAAAATATATACATTACGTGGCGAGAGTATTATTTTTTGAAGAAAAAGGAGAAGGCGAGAGGAGAGAAGATAAATATACGATTAGTTGTTAAGATTTCGCTAAGTGATTTTATAAGAAAAGTCGTGAAATAATTGTAACAATATAATTCCGACACATTTTCGGAAATCACCCATAACATAACAATTTAATTAAAGGTTTTGATAAAGGTAAACATCAGTTTTAAGTTACGATTAGATCAAGGACGTTTTTAATGTACTTCTTACAAAAGTAGTTATTTTTTTTTAATCGGGGAATTATAAAATATTATTTTATAAAATTTAGTATTTCGTTACGGCGGTTTTATCTAAAACTAGGCTGTCTTGTTTGTAAAGTATAGTTTTTGTTTAATTTACCGCTTTATAGTATCATTACATATTTTTATACTATTTAATAAAACTATATTAATTAATCCTTTTTATCGAGGTTTCCGAATAATACAGTTTTAAATCGAAAATACTTTCAAGTATAGCAAATTTATAGAAAATTCGATACACGGGATCTTTTCTATATTCGGACGTTTCCACATTTTTAAAACATCAATGTTTTCCATTTAAATGTGTTGCAATATTCGCTAGTTTTCAATTTTAATATATAGATGAGAATCGAAAATAAGAAAACAAAAATAAAGAAACCAAACACGCCCTATAGGCTGCTAAAACCAAAAATCACCCCATATTTTGTTGTTGTTATTAACCCAACCGCACACCTAGTGGTGTAGTGTTGAACCAAACGCACCCTTATCGCTGTAAACAGCGGACCAAACACCCCTTATGGGCTGAAAACACAGATCCAAATACCCCTTTGGCTGATACACAACGAAACAAACACACCCTTTTTGGGTGTTGTTACATTCTCAGCTCCCATAACCGCACCCCTTATGGGCTGGTAAAACGCAGCACAACAAACACCCCCTGTTACGGGCTGTGTATTTACCCACCGGAAACATATCAATCAAAAAGATAAACTAAATCAAACAACATGTAAAATAATCTAAAAACGATGATAATCTACACATGATTCATTATTAGTTTTTACAAAATATTTATAACATCAAACTCGAAGTAGGAGAGGTGAAGTGGTGGTTTAGTTTCGGCTTTTGTGACATGGTGTTGATGAGCCGTTGCGCGGTTGAGCTTGTCGTGGCTGTAGTGGTTGGGGATGATGATGTTGTTTGGTTGGCGTCGGTTGTTTGGGTGGTGATGAGGTTGCTTGGTAGGGGTGGCGACGAAAGGGGTCAGCTCGTATAGAGGTGGTGTGATGGTGGGATGTACGGTTTTGGGCGGGAGAGGGAAAGGTCGGTGGCAATCGGACTAAATAATTGGATTGGTGGATGTGTTGGTGCGGATGGGAGATGGTGAGTGATGTGGAGCGGCGGGATGGTGTAGGCAGTGGGGGTGATGGATAGTTGAAGTTGGTTGTCAGTAGAGTGGTGTCGAGATTCTTTGTTGGCTGGTCGGGGGGATGGGGGTGGTCGGGATGGCCGGCCGCGGAATCCTCGCCTAAGTGGTGGTCGCCAGAAAATCGGGGCGGGGATAATGAGGAGGAAAGTATGTGTGGAGGCTAGGTTTTAAAAATGTAAATGAAACTTAGTTGGGTTTATTTATATACCAAAAAGTTATAAAGCAAAGTGTAAATTGTATAATAGTGTGGGGGGGGGGGGGGGACTTGGGTAAATATTACTAGAGGGGTGGGATGGTAGTTATTGTAAAACAATAATTTCGCGGACACGTTGTTAGGCTAGTTAACGTATTGATTCAAACTACGAAAATTACGTCGTTGCGTTTTTTTTTAAAATAGTTTTTTACTACGAAAAGTGCGAATTTACACGATAGTTTTTTATTAATCGTTTTATATAAATTTATTTTAAAAAATGTTTAATTATTTATTTGTGTTAGTCATCGGGTTATTATCACGGGCAAGCTTTGTCCGTAAAAATTTAATCTTTGGACTTGAAATATTCACGTTTTTAAACAAATTTTTTTGAATTTAAAATATGAAAATTAATTTATTAATATTCTTTATTAATTAATTATGATATTTAAAATATAATTTAGTTATTTTCGCGTTGGTACTTGTTGTGTGCGTTTTTTTTACACATTTGCGTGATATCTTACTCGGCCGTTTTCGTTGCAAACATAAGTTTGAAAAAAGAAATTAAATTTGTTAAATGAGGGATATTAGTAATAGATGTGATTTTATTATTTATGATTTGTTCTCGTTTTTTAAAAATTACCGGTTACCACGGTATAGGTATTTATGTGACGCAGTTAAAAATGTCAAAATAGTCAAGTCGGATCTAAAAAGTCAAACGGGTTTTTTTTGTTTTAAAATGGTCAAGTTTTGAAAATTTTCTGGTTGTTAACATGGCCTTACCCATGGTCTTCCCTTGGCTCATTTCCAATTCTATGTTAACCGCTTCATCAGTACCTCTTTAGATCCTCTCACCCTCCCACCTTCTACAAACCCGTTCACCCGGTTCCCTCTCGTATTTTTTCTACATCAAGGCGGCCAGCACTTTTCGGGGTCTTTCATCTTTGGCGCCATTATCTTCACAAGGGAGAATTCATAGGCAACGTCTAGGTTGGTAGGAAGGACTAACATATCTAGATATCTTTACTATATGATATTATAGATATAGCACATATACCATCTTTATGTGTCAACATTAATTTGTGGTGTGACGGTATTACCAAGTACGAGTGGGTTAAGTCTGTGATACTTGTTATTAACTACGTTGGCCACGTATTATATCCGCCAATCTTTCCAGTCGTACTCAGTATTGAGCTCCACATCTCATATGACTGACATAACTAAAGCACCAAACTGCCGAACACGCGCGGGAAAAGTAAAGAAAAAGTGGTAACACCGGCGCAACATAAAATTCCAATGACGCTAACCTAAATGACGATTCTTAGGTATAGTCTAGGCTAACCCACTTGTCTTATAATCCTTGCCTATGATTACCAATCTGTCACATCCCAACAACGGCGGAAACTAAACGGAAATTGCAATAATGGTCAGATCAATAACTCAAGATAACTATATAGAAGAAACCTACAATGCATAAACTTCAAGTGTTCAGAAGGACCATCAACCGGGACAAACTCGAGTGAATGTCCCAAAAATCAGAACCTAATCCATATATTGCTCTTAACAATTCCAATTGCCCACAAGGAGACTGTCCAAATCCAAATCTTAAGAACTAAAAAACTCCAAAAATATTAAGATACCAAACAAATAAACAATACACTGCTTACATGAAAAATCCACCACGGGATTTTTAGTCCTATGCTTGCTATCGCATTCACCAATAACTACTCATCTTTCAATATCACTGAAAATGATTACTCGGAAAACGTGTTCAACAATAATGTTAGGTGAGGGCTCGCTCAGGGTTTGAATCCACTAACCAAGATAGTTCGTCGGCCATTAATCTCATAACAGTACGACACATAGATGTAAATATAGAGTCGATGCTGAATATTATGCAAATCACCCATGATCTTGCATCTCCCCCGCTAAGTCATGTAATCACGATCCCTAGCTTTCCCGTTGGTCGATCACCATGCCCTAGCATCCCACTAGTCATGAAGAAAACTTTTACCAATGATATTGGATTGTCACATCTCTAATTTGTCAGTTACGCACCTAACGGGCCACACTTACTAGCTGGTGCACTTTATGTAGGGCAGGACACATAGACACTGGCAAATCCTTTGCCTCAATCACCCTTTTCGTGCCAAAGAACATTACATGATAATAACACAAAAACACATCTCCTTCTATGTTATTCATAAGTTTGTCGTGAGCTAGATTAAGCTCAAAATAAGCTTTTCTCGTAATCTATAATAAGCCATATTAAGCTACTATACGAAAATTAGTACATAGCAAATTTATGTTTTTATACCATACACGAACCAACAATATTCAAAAACTAACAAAACTTATCCTAGTCTTCATTTTTATAGTGCGAACCCCAAATCGAACCATAAAACAACATTTATATTACTTTTCGCTTTCGATTTTAATACGACTCGGTCCGTAAACTAATTCTATGATCCCTAACAAACCCAAAAAAAAGGACAAGTAAAAATTTATTTGATAGACTTACAAAATTGTCTTCAAAAAAAATTCCGACGCGAACCGGACAAACGCGTAAACGTTGTTTTGTGTTTATGAATACCCAACACTAGAATAAACCCACTATATTATCCAATGCTGTATGTTTTTGATCTAAATTTCAAAAATAAAGTTTTGGTGTATGTGTTTGTGTCGTGTGTGTGTGCATTGGTTCGAGGCGGCTTGTACTATGGATTATGAAGAGAGAAGGAAAGAGATTGTTTTGATCTTCTAATTCCTGTAAAAATGAAATGAGTTTGTGTTTTTGGTATCAATATCTAAACTACTTATGTACTCATGAGTTGGGACCAAAGTCCCTAACATAAGATGCCCATCTTGTCTCTCCCATTGGGTCTAGAACCGGTCCAGGTGGGTTTGGGAGGAAGTTCATATGGCAGGTTCTCGTATGGTTCTTCTATTTTCATTCGAGATCACTTACGTGAATATGTATCAGTGAAAATCACTAGTTAAACTTTCTATTTTAATTGTCTAACCAGCTAGTAAAGAATATTATTTCAAGTTGCGGGCTGGTTAGACATGTCGGGTTTTTATTTACTGTAATTAATTTTTTACCTTCCCATAAACCTTATTAGTGTAGTTATACTTGAAAACGTCACTTGCTTATTGGCCTAAATATATACAATTTATTCCTACTATTCACTGAATTGGACCTGAGCTAGTAAAAGTATTGCCGTAGAACATGTTATTGTCCTTGGGACTCGTTTTCGGCATTTCTCAAATATTCATCGGGTCAACCACCCGGAACATAAATAACATAATAATTCCCTCTAAAAAGGATTATTATACACCATAAACCATCAGTTATCACAATTCTCATAAATCATCACCGTCAACACGGTAACATATTATATAAAACTGAGACAAACGCCAAATAGTTGAAGGGACTTTTACTAGAAAATTCAAAACACAGAAAAGGGCAAAGGTTCAGGTGATCAATTATACTCTAGGCTACTAATGTTTTCTATCATAAGCTTGGAAAATGTACATAAAATCCACCACAGAGCTCAAACTGGTCTAAATTAAGTCCTTAAAGGCTCGAACAAGGTGGTGTGATGATTAGGTGTGTGACAATAAAGGCTTATAAAGAGGTGAATATTAAATGTGATCTGTAAAAGTGTGGATATTAACCGTTACTTATGTTCAGAAAAGGTTGAAAATTAAACCACATATGCTCGCCTCGCATAAAATCCATTAATGAGGACACATATTGGGTTGCTCGATTTTCGCCTTAGAACTTGAGTGGAACAAGGCTTAACAGGCTAAAACCCAAGAAGGGCTAGGTAGGGAAATAAGACATTATGTTGTGATCCACATTTTAAAAAGTGAAAAGATAAAAATGCACAAACGAAATAGTCCAAGTCTACTCAATCTTTCTATACCAGCTAGTGTCTATCCTGAAGCTCTTAAACTCAAGGCGCGATGTAAATAATGCTGTTATAGTGTTATCTAGATGTAAAAATCGCAGTGCAATAATAAATGTCAAGGCAAATGCACACTAACTCAACCTTCAAATCCTAGTTGGTTTATAAACGTACCAACTCCTAATCATCCTCGAACTACACGAGCTAATGATAAAACATAAAATAATTAATATTAAGTTCGGTTTTATAATTAACCAACACTAATTAAATGTTTGCTTGATACAAGATATTCTGAATTTTAAACACACATTTTGTTAACACTTTGAAATCTGTAGCTTGGGTAATACATGAATATATAAATGAACATAAATAACAACATCCCCTACTTGAGAAAAATTATATCGAAAGTGGTATATGATAAATCAGGTGCGGTCTTTTTGATCAATATGATCGGTCTCACGGAAAAGCGTAATCCCCCCAAAAACCTTCCATTTAAGTACAGACTTAAGGCAACAGCAACTCCGTGGACTATGGAATACAGACCTTACAACAATAAGCTAAGGGCGAAAATGGTATGTTACGAACTATAAGTAATGGGTTATGAAATGAAGGAAAGGCTCATATGGGTGTTTCTACGGGATTTGCACTAAAACTGAGTGCAATTATAGGTTTTTCACAGGAGGTCGACAAGTCAGTGTGACAAGTCGATAAACGCACATATATTAACACATATGGGCTATTTAGGTGAAAATAATAAAATGTTTCCTTCTTGAACTATCTAAACCAATTGCATTAAGAAAACTTAAAACAATACTTGTCTATGGTCTTGCAATGATGTACATGCCAAGTTCTAAAGTCTACAATACTACCAGTACACTCAATTTTGGTGGGTAATGTAATATGAGAAAATGGAATATCAGGCAAACCTCACCAAAGAAATAATAGGGTAATTATGCACGACATAGATCTATTCTAGTTTTGGTAAATAAATCATGTCAAAAAATTAAAAATGGCATCATTTTTCAAAACAAACTAGAAAATCAAAGGCAAATATCAGTCAAGTGGTAATTCTACTCCCATCCCCCCACTTGAACTATACAATATCCCTATTGTACATGAAATGATAAAATTTTGAAGGAAAGAGTAGAATTAAAACGGAAAAACTCCCTTGAGTATTGCTTAGAATGATCAAAGATACACGTTCCTAAGAAGTGTCCCGCCTTGAGATCCATGAGCAATCTTCAAATCTCTGGATTAACTTAACAACCCCATGTGCACTATACATTAAAACTATAAATGAAATACAATAAATGGAAAACCTAACTCACTTTCATAGGAAATATAGTTGCATTTAGCGTATGCAACAAGCGTTTTAAACCACTCGGTGCCTTGAGTGGACGAGTAAAGTCTCATGAGGGCTTACAGGGAACACACCCACAAAGTTCATTTACTAAAGTCTGAAAGTTTTATAAAAGTTCAAAAACTAAATTTTTAAAAAATGTTATTGCATAGTGGGGGAATAGAACGTAGTATCCAACATTTATGGGATACTCTTGTAGTTCTACTTAATCGTGAGCAGGACACGATGTCATCTATCCTTTCCCTTTTATGGAGCTTCGCCTCAGGAGTTACCAAATGTGGAACTAACTTTGCTAACTCATGAAATCGATCAGTGTATCTAGCATGATCAGCACCAACCATTGAATGATTCCAGAACTCGCCTTCTAACTTCTTAATCTCATTGCTTGGACAAAATTCCGTTGTTAGCAATGCCTTGAATTCATCCCACGTCATTGCATTAGCGGCATCTCGACCTCTTGCTTGGACTTAAGTATTCCACCAAGTCAAAGCTTTGCTAATGAACAAACTCGTGGCATACTTCACCCTTTGATTAGCCAAACATCTGCTATTATCTATCACGGATTCCATCTTTTCAATCGATATAGTTAACACCGCCGCACCACTAGTTCTGTCAAAGTCTCAAGGTCTACACGCCACAAATCCTTTGTAGGTGCAAACATTGTTTCCTCCACCATTTACATTACCATTGCCATTGTTGAGGTTGTTAGTTACTTGAGTCCTGATGTTCGGGATGATGTTCTGAAGTTGTTGAGCAATGATTTCTGCGACATTGGGAGGGTTGTTAGGTTGTCATGTTTGAACCATGTTTTTGATAAGGCATAGGATTATATATATTAGACGATATACTACAGATTTTGTTGATCTCAATCCTTGATCGATTCCTTAGGTTGTCTAAGGTTAAATTACCTTGGATAAATCCAAAATAACTTGTTGTAGAAACTTTGTATGTATACTAAAGTGTATGGGGAATCTACACCTTAATACCTAGAAGTATTATGAATAAAACAGTAATCAAGAATAAACAAAGATATAACCAAACGCTCCAATATTATTAGATCAATAATACGAGTACTCTTTACTAGTACAAGGGTTTACAACCTTGAAGATTTTCTCAATCGACTTGACAACTATGAAAACTTATATCAACTTGTGTATCTGAACTAATGCCCTAGGACCTCCTTTTATAGACTAAGGAGTCCTAGTCGACTTACAATACATTCCTAAGATATCATAATCTTTTCTAAACATAAACGTAATCTCTTAAATAAATACATTATGTATATTTTGTACAAAAATATCTCAATACTTATCTTCACAAGTATTCTTGTTCTCTAAACAATCTTTATCTCTTTAAACCGTCTTTATCCTTTTGACAGTAGTAAGTCTTCTAGCAGTTGTAATTCAGCAGCATAAACTTTTTCACCAGCAGTACTAATAAACATAAGCAGTAGTAACATTAGTACTAGCAGTACTAATATATACTCAAAGTAGTAACATGTACTAGCAGTCTTAACATTACTACTAGCAGCACTAACTACTTAGCTTGTATTTCAGTCTTCAACTTTAAGCAGTTTTAACTTCAACTAACAGCAGTAAGTTTATACTAACAGTACTAAATTATACTAACAGTAGTAACTAGCAGTGGTAACTTTATACTACCAGTACTAACTACTTAGCATAATTTCCATTATGTACCTGAGCAGTAGTAACTCTAAGAATCCTTGAAGTCTTTTAAGTCCCAACAATCCTCCCCTAAACTTGATGTTCATCCTCTGAATCTTCAAGTTTCTTTGTTAAAAGTCTTCATTAGTATCAGGAAGATGCATTCAAACCTTTTAATGACCCAAGTTCTGTGCCTGCCTGACAGTGATAGAATCGGCTGATTGTTTAATTATAGAACGAATTAATGAAACTTAAGGAATTATAGTATATTTTAGTATTATCTCATTAATATAGAATGAGAATAAAATTAGGAAGTGATTGAAAATATTGATGTATATCTCTTAACGAGAGTTTTAGTGTTTCTTGTTGACTAATTTAGGTTTTCTTCCTCTATAAAAGAAACCTTTAGCAATAGGGTTGGAGCGCGATAGTAAAAACACAAAAATCAATTTATTATCAATAAGAGATCCATAAGGATCGTTATACATATTGTTCTTCTTATTGAATCGTTTAGTTTCCGCCTAACATTTGATTAAGTCTCTCACGTATGTGCTTGTGATTACATAAGTAACTAATACATTCTCCAAAGGCTAAGAAGATCTATCTCAGTTTTTCTAGATCCTAACAAGTGGTATCAGAGCCTGGAGAGAGCCTCTGATAAAGAAAGAATACATAGTACCCACATCAAAACCTTGTTTTCCTCATAATCTTTAATTATGTACAGAACCCATGCTACTATACCTACTCCAGTCACCCTTACGTATCCTATCCCAAAGTCGATCTGCTTCACCCTTCAGTCAAGTCAAGATGAATACCTTCATGCCTAATCCGATCTGCATCACCTTCATTCACTCAAGAATGAGACACTTCTTGCCTGAACCCATACAACCAATGCCTACATTCACTCAGACTGCATTCCCTCTTCACAACCTGCTGTTCACAGATAAACTACTCATACCTGCAACAAAAACCAACCCAATGTCAGTAAAGTCCCTAATAAAGTCCAGTCACACAGGTTTCAACCGAGTTCCAACAGCCACTATCTCTGCCAACAATGGCAAAATTCCTTATCTAGAGAGTAAAAATATGAATATGGGCTTATGAAGATGGAGTACTGGATACAGAATGCTGATCGATAATCTTTGGAGGAATTGTTCAGGGCAAGGGTACAGCCCAAAGAGGTTGGGACAAGATGCAAAAGGAAAAACTATTGTTTCATCCTCCCATTTCCTTGATGAAACCTGTTTTGCTGACAAAGGTACAATAAGTGAAACCTTGTTGCTTCAGGCTCTACCCTGAAGATCGTATGCCCGACTTCATCATTAATGATGAGCAAAGGATATCTGGATGGCAGTCAAGGTAGGTTTTTTGGGAATGAAGAATCAAAAGAAGATTATAGAAACATGCTTAAACAGCATTTGCAGAATTCTCGTGACAGAAGAAGAAGGGCCTACATAAGTGATATGACAAATGATGTTCAGAATGATACTGAGTCAGTTGAATCACGTGCAAAGGGCAAGGCCAGAAAACAATTATGACATCAACCTGAAGTTTTCTAAGAGCCCTTCCTTCCTTCGTGGTCGAAGTTCTTTGCATTAAAAACAAGAGGTGGCCTTGAGTCAACTAATTTTGATGACCTGAATAACAAACTAAGGTCACTTGAACTTGATGTCAAAATTGGTCATAGTTATGGTGTGAAAGCTACTGCTGCTCCCACTCATTCTGCTTTCATTGGAACTGCTTGTTCTGGCTCAAAGCCTACTTATTCTGATCAGCAGCGTATTGTTCCATCAGTTTCTCAGACTCCTGGTCGTTCTGATAACGTAATGGAATGTGTTCTGCACCTCTTTTTGTTGCTTGAGAATAAGAACAAGAACAAGAAATGATCGTATTGAAGACTTTGACCATGTTATGATCAGTTGGAGATGGAAGAGAATGGATCTTAAAGTGGCAAATGGTCTATGCTCTCTTTGAGGATTAACAGGTTGAGAAGAAGGCAGGTCGAAAGAATGAACTACAACAATCATCAGCCAGCCAGAATTTGACAGAAGAAAAGTGTAGATGTTACAAATGTCTTCAATTGGAAATTTTGCAAGGGAGTGTAATGGTGAAGACAGTTGATATAAGGCTAGTACGTCTCTTTTTAAGGTCACATGAAGTTATACAGACGAACCAAAAGCTTGTCTCCGTTTATTTTAATCCATGGAAATTGGCAGATCATAACGCAACAGAATAACACGACTGGTGCAGTTGAGAAGGTATATGGGATGATGGCTGGACTTCATGCTGATAGTGCTGATGCTTCTAATGCTGCTGCTGAGTTTGCTGAACTGGGATTTCTCCTAAGTACAAAATTGTCCCCATGTGGTTGTGATTCTAAGATTAATGATCTATCATATTATAATAATCTTGATAGATTGTAAATGATTGTACATTAAAGTTCAGGCTATCACATGCGTTAAAACAATAGAAAATGTTGGTAGCACCAAAAGATTGTATCAAAAACTCAGTATTGCATTAGAAGAAAAAAGATTAGGGTTTTATCTGCTAATCCTAGAAAACACACTAACACACCAGATTATACTGAAAAAATTACATGATCATGCACAAAAAGAAAAGAAATAATGGGAAGTTAAGTTTGAAGAGACATTAGCTAGATTGTGAAAAATGGAAGGATCTTCCAAGGAACTTAAGAAAATATGATCGATAGCTCTATGTCAACAAGACTAAAGTTTTGGTCTAGATATTCAAGAGTTACTTTGGAGTAGATGAAGGTTAGAAACATGTCCACACCTAGTTGTCTTTTACCCAGACCTTGTTGATAAGGAGTTAAACCTCTTTACACAACGTTTGTCAAGGCTAGGTAAATGCAACTGTTCCTCCTTCCTATAAACTGAACTTATGTATTGCCCAGCCCATACCAGTCTGACATGAGGAAAACACAGGTAAGTTATTGTTCAAAGTCTGAGAACAACATTCCTGATACATTTCAATCTATAGACTTTGTCTCATTGTGATAACAGTGACAAATCTTCAGACTCTGAGACTCCATGCAACCTGTGATTCGCCTCAAGAACCCAGAAAACCAAAGACATCCCACCTGCTTTGATATCCAGACTGTTGCAGAGTCCTGATGTAGAAGACCCAAATCCACTACTGGCAGTCCTAGTTTTCTTGTTTCGGAGAATGTAAAATCTCCTAGGATTATCTTGTAATAAATGTGGAGTGAACAATAGGAAAAGAGTGTAAAAACAATTTTGAGCTGTTAAGAAATGTTTTTTGTTGTGGGCGTAAATTGCATTTGATAAAGATTGTGACTTTTATAAGTGTTTGACTTCTGTCCCTGTTTAAATTCTAAAGAGCAACTGTTTCTGCCTGGTAGTAGGGATTTCCGCCAGCATCCGATCCTGCTGGTAAGATCTGATTCTGCTGAGTAGAGAAAACAGACAGCATCAATTCTGCTGGTAGAATTTCGCCAGCATCTGTTCCTGCTGGTATGATCTGTTTTCTGCTGCTAGTAGAAACAACCAGCATACCATTCTCTGCTGTGCACTCACATCATCTGGTTGTCTAAAAGACCAGCAACTGTTTTCTGCTGGTAGAACCCAGGTTCTGCTGTGCTCAATTCCTGCTGCTCGAACCATATTTCAGACATCACCTGTTTATCTTAATACACCGACTAATCTTAAAATGACCCTATTGTTTATGGATAAGGGACGATGGATACTGCTGTTAAGACCCAGCAAGTTACCTTGGAGAATAAAAGACCACAGTTTTTGGGGATCCAAGAGTATGTTGGGGATCTCATCAACCTACATGGTGTTCACAATTAATGATCCACAAGGCGGCTCAAGTCTGAAATTGGCTGGGTCTCTCAGTGTACTAATGGCTTTTGTTTGTATGATTGTAGGTGATCCTCGTACAGATAAGACATAGGTAAGTTGACATTGGTTGCTCAAGAAGTGATGACAGAAACAAGGAAAAGCTTGCTATTTTGTGCCAATCAAGGGAGGCATTGTAAAATTTGGAGGGTGGAGATGGTAGAAATACCGGAAAAGGCACCATAAACGGACTTTCAAGCTTGACTTTGAGAATGTCTACTATTTGAAGAGCTGCAGCAACACTTTACTTTTTTCTGTAAACAACAATATTGTGATAAAAAGAACTAAGTACGCTTCACAGACACTGATAGTTTGGGTGCTTCCGAAGAATTCCCAATTGCCTGATGCACGTCAGTGGTACTAAGAATTCCGAGGAAACATGATCTCATACACATCTCCACATCTCACACCTCAACCAGAACAAAAGGTTACTTGCCTTCGTCCAAAAGCATCCTTAGAGAATCCACCAATGGCAACCGAAGGATGGCTCATGTGAACTTCAAAACATCAACAAGCTAGCTTAAGGCAAGGACTGGTTGATGGGGATACCTCTCAAGGTGTTCACCAATGAACACAACTTGTGTTGCTTGCAAAAAAGGAAAGCAACATAAGCTTCCTATAAGCATATTTCTTCTGCTGTGAGATTTATTACTGATACTGCTGCTATTGCAGCATATGGAACCTTTTGGTCCTAACCATATCAGAGTATGACCATAAATATCTACTCTTAGTGGTTACTAGCTGACTTCAGCAGGTTTTCTTGACGTTCCTTTTGGGTCTTAGATGAAACATTTTTATTGTCCTAAAGAATTCATTACATTAATAGAAACCAGCTTGAATAAAAATGTTAAAAAGGAATAAGGTGTGATAATGGGACAGAGTTCAAAAATGCAAAACTTATTGAACTTTGTGGGGAAAAGGGAATTAAGAGGGACTATAGCAATCCTAGAACCCCACAACAAAATGGGGTTGCTGAGAGAAAAAATAGGACTCTTATAGAGGCCGCTAGAACCATGTTGGCAGACTCTAAATTGCCTACCATGTTTTGGACTGAGGCTGTTAGCACGGCGTGTTATGTTTTAAACAGGGTTGTCTATTACTAAACCCATAATAAAACACCTTATGAAATGATATCTGGGAAGGTTCATCAGATAGGTCCATCCTTAACCTTTTGGGTGTCAAGTAACTATCCTTAATACCAATAGATTATTTGGGAAAATTTAGGGTAAAGCTGAATACAGGTTACTTGTAGGATGCTTCAAATAGCAGGGCCTATAGTGTGTATAATCTACCAAACAAGATGGTCTGAAGAAACCCAGAATCTAGATTTTAGAAGATAAACCTAATGTTCCAGGAATTGGTCATGAGTGGTACTTTGACCATGACTATTAACTGATTCACTAGGTATACTCGTATTAAAACTTGACACAAAGCCTGCAGAACATACACGAAACTAACAATACACAGGTAAACAGGGATTGCCAAGATCATGATTCCAGATCAGAAGCAGATGAGCAAGTGATCGTAGTTCCTTCATTTCCTGTCAACAATTGGCAGGTCCTATCATCCAGACAATGTCCTAGTATATAATGGAAACGCAATGCAGTTATGCAAAGAGCGTGCTCGCTTCAAAGACAAGAATATGAAGCTAAGGACGCAGCTGCTCGATATGGTTATTTGTTCTCACAAGCAACAGCAGAAATCCTATGTCAAGCTGAAGCTGAAATTCGAAACCAAGGTGTTTCTGCGGTTACGGATCCTGCTGGCATTGATTCTGCTGTTAGGGAACCTGCTGGTATTGTTTCTGCTGATGGTGTATCTACTGGCAGTCCTTCTGGCTGTTAGTGATCCTGCTGAAGTCATCCTTTGTTGCTTTCACCTGCTGGTAGTAGATGAACTACTGATGAGAGCAATCCTGCTGTCAGTTTCAACTGTTTGCTGCTGAAGTTAACCCTGTCCTACGCTGATGAGTCTACAACTTCCCTCCCTGGTCTAACAATTGGGCTCAGAGTGAAAACACTACACGATTTTCTCCCGTCCCATCTGATGTAAGCATGGATCAAATCTCATCGGGCATTTCACAATCTTTTCCTCGTAGATGATGATTTTCCGTGCTACTCTTACCAATTTGAGCACCTGCTGGGGAAGTAAATCCAGTTCCTACAAAATGGGTGAACACAATTTCTCCTCACTCAGTCTCAGATTCTTGGTGACTTCTTGCGTCTCTATTTGACAAAAGCAGAGCTCAAAAAAATCCAGTATGGTGAAAGTGGCGCTCATTGGATATATTCAAGATCAACAAATTACCAATCATACATACCAACTCCATTGTCAGTCTGCATGCTTCCCTTTCACAGTTAGAACCAACTAGTAAAGCTCAATCACTTGAGGATTCCGGATTGGGTTGATGCTCATATGCAAGAAGAGGATGCAACAGTTCATCAAACAGACAAGTATGAAACTTGTCCCTTTCCCCTGTGGCACAACCTGCAATAGGACAAAATGGATTCTGAAGAACAAGCGGATGCCAGAGGCATCGTTGTAAAAGGAATAAAGCAAGGTTTGGTTTGCACAGGGATACCAGACAAGAAGGGCATTGATTACGATGAGGTATTTGCAACCAGTGCCCCGAAAAAGGCTAATCCGACTGTTTTTGGCTTTGTGCTTTTCTTATATGGGCTTTCAGGTAAAATCAACTGACGTTAAAAGTGCCTTTCTCTATGGAGAAAAAATGAAAAGAAGTGTATGTCATCTCCAGCCCTAAAGGATTTGAAGATCCTTACTTCCCAAAGCCTGTATACAGAGTGTTAAAAGCTCTGAATGGACTTTCATCAAGCACCTTCGAGCCTGGTATGCAAGGTTTTGTCTACTTTTCTGTTACAACACAACTACATGAAGATGTACTATTGACAGACAACGCTTCATCAAGAAAGATTCCAGGGATACAATTTTGGTACAGGTTTATGTGGATGACATCATCTTTGGGTCAACCAATAAAGCCTGGTGTGATGCATTTGAGGAATTGATGAAAGGTGAGTTTGAAATGAGTGCTATGGGAGAGATGACTTTCTTCTTAGGTCTACAGGTGAAACAGTTGCCTGATGGTCTTTTTATCAGCCAAGACAAGTACGTTCAAGATATGCTTACTAAGTTCGACATGAGAATTCTGTAGACTGGCCACAACCCCTATGAAGCAGCTAAAACCAAATTGAAAGATAAAACTGATCCACCAGTTAACTGTACATTTTAACCGATCCATGATTGTTCACTTATGTATCACACAGACTTCAAGAACCTGACATAATGTTTGCAGTTATGCTTGTTTCCATGACAACAAGTTACTCCACAGACATCTCATCTGAATGCAGTCAAGAAAAAACTTCAAGTATCTAAAGCGCAACCCAAAATTAGTGCTTGTGGTACCCTAAAGATTCTCCCTTTCAGTTGAAGCTTACAGTGACATGGATTATGCGGGTTCTCATGGATAGGGAAATCCACTACAGTGATGTCAATTTCTGGGCAGAAGGTTAATTTCATGGCAGTGCAAGAAGCAGACTATTGTGGCTACTTCTTCCACTGAGGCCGAGTATGTTGCTGCTGCTAGCTGCTGTGCACAGGTTCTTTGGATTCAGAACCAGTTGCTGGATTATGGTTTCAACTTCATGAATACCAAAATCTTCATAGACAACCAGAGCACCATATGCATTGTGAAGAACCCAGTCTTTCATCAGAGGACCAAGCATATTGAGATTAGGCATCACTTTATAAGAGATGCCAATGAGAAGAACTTGATACAGGTGCTGAAGATTCACACCAATGATAATGTGGCTGATTTACTGACCAAGGCATTTGATGGACCAAGATTTGAGTATCTGGTGGTCCATATTGGGATGGTGAATCCCTCTTTCGTGAATTGAGGGGAGGTATAAGCCTAAGGGGAGGCTTGTTGTTGTATATTTGTATATTCTAACTTTCTTGCAGGTGGATATGTTGTTTTGTGGGATACTATTTTTCTGTGATTGCAGGTAGTCAATACTGCTGCTAGGTGTACATTCTTCCTGCTGACAGGATTGGTTTCTGCTGGTCGTACTATGATTCTGCTGGTAGTTATCCTTTCTGCTGGACGATTGGTTTCTGCTGGTCGTACTTTGTTTCTGCTGGTAGCTATGGATTATGCTGCTGGTTCCGTGTACATGCTGGTGGGCATACTTCTGCTGGTGGATTCATTTCTGCTGATAGGGTGTATGTTCCTGCTGTCTGCATGGTTTCTGCTGTTGGAGGACTCTTTCTGCTGGCTGAATATATTCATGCTGCTGGAGTTGTTTATGCTGCCAATACATCTATTCATGCTGCTGGACTAGTTTGTGCTGGTAGTATCATGTTCCTGCTGGCTGACTTATTTCTGCTGGTAGTAACCTGTTTCTGCTGTGCTCAGCTTGATATTGCTGGTAGGTTGGTCTCTGCCACTAGTCACTTGGTTTCTGCTGGTAGTATCCAATCATGCTGGTGGCACAATGTATCTGCTGCCTGAATAGTTTGTGCTGGTCACATATCAATTCTGCTGTTTGACTTGTTTCTGCTGTTTTTTTTAAGACTGGTTACTGCTGGATGACTTTATACCTGCTGGTCTTAAAAATAGTAGTTGAATAGTTTTTCGTTTTAAATTTCTACTATATGATGTTTGGCGGTCACCACTTGTCTGACTAGGCGGCGTACAAGTTGATTTTCACTCAAATACCTCAACTTCCAAGGTTAAAATTGTACCAATCAAATTAAAAGGTTAACTTTTCACACATTGGACACAATTAACCTAATTACTCCCAAATCAATTTTTCATCTTCTCACACACACATACACCAATATCTTTTGCCTCTGTATACTCTGTTTTTTCAACCTAAATTCAGTAATCACCAATGGCGGCCCTCCAGTACAAAGATGATCACAACAGAATCGCTTACTTGGGGAGGGAAAGAGGTTCCGAGGACTTCACAGATATCCTCAGCTATTTGGATCACTCTCCATTAAGGTACGCTTTAACACATGACCCTCCGGTCGTGTTTGACTCATTGGTCAAACAATTTTGGGCAACAGCTACAGTTCGCCCAAATGCTGCTGGGTCTCATGACCTAGTTGCAACTATTGACGGCCGTGAGGTGGTCGTGACTGAGTCGCTAATTAGGGCTCAGTTACAACTTGATGATGCCAATGGCATCTTTGACATGCAAATTGATGATATTTTTGCGGGTATGGGGGCTATTGGGTATCCGACAGATAGAACCCTTACTTTTCTTAAGCACCATTTATCTCCTCAATGGAGATTTCTGGTGCATACAATTTTGCATTGTCTGAGCCCTAAGGCTGGAAAATTTCCAAGTTCCATTGCCACAGCCCTTATTTGTTTATCGACTGGTAGGGTATATAATTTTTCTCGATTTATTTTGGAAGGGATGATTGCGAATGTTAAGACTAAAAAGAATAAATTTTTAATGTACCCAAGGTTTCTACAAATGCTTGTGGCCATAGAGACAGCTGACCGAACCCCTCGACCCACTTTTGGTTTTACTCGGAAACTGTTTTCTAATATGAAGTTAAAATGGGAGGGTGAGGAAATACCTTTGACACCACCCATGCTTGCCATTGCTGCTGCTGGCAATGATGCTGATGATGATGATGCTACTAATGAGGCCAATGCTGCTGCTGATGAAGCTGCTGGTAGTGCAGCTGAGGCGCACCCTGTACCCCATTCTCCTCCGGTTTCCCCTGTTAGGGAACTAACACCGGAGAGGCAGTCTACATCTGCGGAGCCCTTAGTGTTTGGCCCTGAACCCAGACCCGCTGGGTATGTGGACCCTGATGTCTTTGAACCAATTATTTTTGGTCCACAGCCCAGACCCTCTGATTTTGTTGACCCTGACCTTGAGGAACCCGTTATCTTTGGTCCCCCTCCTAGGCCTGACAACTATATTGAGCCTGCGGACATTGATAATCTCGGTTCCATGGAAGATGACACCATTCATGGTGGATTCCATGAGGAGTCACCTGTTGGGCCCAATGATGCTCCTACCCCAACAGCCGATGCTGCTGGTAGGGCAGAGGACCCTTCTCTACTCACAAGTTTATCTGCTAAGCTTGACAGGTGTATGGGGCGTATAGACTCATTGGAAACAGAGCTGGGAACCTCAAAGAAAATCATGGGGGGAGCTATTTTGACACTTGTATCTCGAGTCAAGAAGTTGGAAAGAACGGTTAAACAGTTGAAGACAGCACGTTTTGGGGGTGATGCCCCTGCCACAGAAGGTGATGTGAATATTCAGGATGATGTTGACCTTGAAGGATTATCACGAATGGCGTCTGAAGCTCTGGGTCACGATCACCCTGCTGTTCCCTCTGAGCATATGGAGGAACGCGAAGAGGGGGAGGTTCCTCTTAGGCGTAAGAGGTCGGTTTCTCGACGTGCCAGGACGGAGTTTCATACTTCAGCTTTTGCACAGTTTCATGCTCCTCTCTCTACTGATGTTCTTCCTCAAGCGGATATCTCTGAATCTGCTGGTCCGTCTGTTGGTGCTGATAAGGGAAAGGCTCCCATGCCTGATTTGGAGATCCCTGCTGAGTTTCTTGCAGAGGATGCACAGGCCAGGCAACGCCTCGAAGAAGAACAGGCAAGTGCGCGGTTGGTCCAGCAGTTACAGGCTGAGGATTTGGCTCAGGCAGACGTGCCTCTTGTTTCTGAGCAGCGTGCGAAGGAATTAGATGAACTCTTGCTGCGTATGACAGACACGGACTGGTTGACTTTGATGATGCAAGTTGGTACAAATCCTGCATTGGCACGTGAGTTGTTGGGAGCTGATGTCAACGAAGACAACTTTATTGAGCGCATGACTGCCATTAAGGAACGGAAGAAGCGAGCCTTGGCAGATTTACGCTATAGAGCACTCAAGGGTAAGCCGCTAAAGCAATCTGAAGTCACCCAAATGATGCGTAACTTGGTTAAAAATCAGTGGTGTGCAGCTCATAATGGTACTATCACTATGAAAGCTGTCAAGGCTATGTCGAAACAAAAGTTGATTGAAGAGTACGAGAATATCTGCAGACGTCTTGAAAAGGATCGTTTGTTGAGTGCTCAGTATAATCTATTTCGACCCAAGCCTGCTATTACTGAGCCTCCTTCTAAAAGACAACGGGTTGAACGCGCTTCTTCACAGCCTTCTAATGTTCCTGCTGCTACCACACAACCTGCTGATGATCATGATTCTGCTGGTGGTAGTAGTTTTCATCCTGCTGGTTCAGCTCCTCCTTTAACTGGCTCTGCTGCTCACACTTCTGCTGGTGGTGTATTTGGTGTTCCTGATTCTACTGTCCCCACTTCAGCAGCAATGGATCCTGCTGGTTCACATCGTGAGAGTGGAGTTTCACCATTTGCAGATTCTGCTGATAGTTCTTCCCCGTCACCTGTCTCTACTGATCACATACCCATTGATGTTCTGTTTGAATCCACATCAAGAGGTCTTAATGAGTTTTTCTTAGATAGTGATGCGGACGAACAGATAGGTATGTCTCGTGTTGCTGCTGACCCTGACTCAGATGATGAAGTACTAGCTGAGATTCTCTTTCGGGGTCAGTATATTTCTGGTGCTGGTGTTGTGGTTGTGGACAAGCTTTCTGATGATGCGATTGTTGACCCACGGGTAAAGGTTGAAACCATTCCTGACTCTGCTGCTTCTCCTCCTCGGTCTCGTCGTAAACATCGTGGGGTGAGAAGTGATGACTCTTTATGGGATAAACCAGTTGAAGACTTCTTCAGTTCTGAGAGTGAAAGTGATGATGATATGGCAAATTATATTCCCCCTTTTCCGTATGTGTGCATTCAACGATTGGGAATTGTGCGTGTCCCGCTAGTACACACTTATTACATGTGTATTATCAGGAAAAATCGATCGTACAAAAGTCCTTTTTTCCTACTTGAAATAGTTGCTAGACCCTATGTCAAATCGTGAAGGAACTTCTACCTTTTACGTCGACGATGGATATGTATATTCCGGGTGCCACCCAGATGTGGATGTTGGGTTTGGGACCTCTGTGAGGGATTTAAAATCTGTTTGTGGTCCAGTCCCTTCATTCGTGATGTGGAAGAGTTTTGGAGAAACACAAAGATGAATGGGTTTGTTAGCAGCGTAAAGTTATATCCTAGGAGCTCCTGTTCATTGGTCCTTGGATTTAAACGAATGGGAAAACGTGTAAATGTTTGTGGACAAGGTCTATTCCTATCCGGGCTACTCCTGCTGAACGGATGTTACTCCACAGCTCACAGTTCCACCTCATAACTGGTCCGGGATGTCGTTGTTTGCTGGGAATGGTATTACAGTACATTTCCAAGCTGCATACGAGAATCCTAAATGAGTACCTAGTTTTGCTAAGATAAACTTTGTTAAGTCTACTGAGCAAGTAAAATCTCATAGGAAAACATCAGTTGATAAAAATAGGCAAACACACCTACTCCTAGAGGAAACAAGAGAAACTAGAACCAACATATGTCTTAAAAATTAGGGAATGATTTTGAGATGTTCAACAAAGCTTGTCATGTGTGTGGTAATTTTGATCATCTGAAGAATGATTGCAATAACTGGTATAATAATGGAATATGTGCAAAACCAGTTTGGACCAATGTTCAAAGGGTGAACAAACAAAATTTCTCTAAATTAACTCACTCTTGTCCAAAAAGAAACATGGTTCCAAGAACAGTCTTAACTAGGTCTGGCCTAATTTCAGCTAATGTTATTAGAGCAGTTAATACTGTTCAATCAAGAACAGCAATGAATAATGTAGGACCTATGAAAAATGTTATTAATAATGCATATTCAACTACTAGAAGGTCATTTAACAAAATAACAACAGCTAATAACAGTAATTTCACTAAAAAGGTTAATATTGTTAAGGGAACAAGGGTTAATACTGCTAGGCCAAAAGCAGTACTTAGTGCTGTTAAGGGAAACAAGGGAAATGCTGTTAAGGCCTCAGCATGTTGGGTTTGGAGACCAAAGAACAAACTTTTAGACCATGTCTCACGAAACAATGGTGCATCAATGTCCTTTAAAAGATTTGACTATATTGATGCACAAGGCAGATCCAAGTCAGTAATGGCTTGGGTCCCCAAAAGAAACTAATTTTCTTACCTTTATGTGCAAGGAAATCCACAGCAAGATTTGAAGGATAAAGGAGTGATTGACAGTGGATGCTCTAGACGCATGACAGGAAACAAATCCTATCTTACAAATTATGAAGAAATTAATGGAAGATTTGTTGCCTTTGGAGGTAATTCCAAAGGAGGAAAAATTACTAGGAAAGGTAAAATAAGAACTGGTAAATTGGATTTTAAAGATGTGTATTTTGTAAAGGAACTAAAGTTTAACCTTTTCAGTGTCTCACACATGTGTGACAAGAAGAATAGTGTTCTTTTTACTGATATTGAATGTGTTTTTATGTCTCCAGACTTTAAGTTAACTGATCAAAGTCATGTTTTGCTTAAAGTTCCTAGAAAGGATAACATGTACAATGTTGACTTAAAGAATGTTATTCCTCAAGGAGGTCTCACTTGTCTCTTTGCGAAAGCCACACTAGATGAATCTAATCTTTGGCATAGGAGGCTTGCACATGTAAATTTCAAAACAATGAATAAACTGGTAAGGGGAAACCTTGTAAGAGGTTTACCTTCAAAACTTTTTGAAATTAATCAAACCTGTGTTGCTTATCAGAAGGGAAAACAACACAGAGCTTCTTGTAAGACAAAAACAATTAGTTCAATCAGCCAACCATTACAAATGTTGCACATAGATTTGTTTGACCCAACATTTGTAAATAGTTTAATGAAAAAGATGTACTGCCTAGTTGTCAAAGATGATTTTAGTAGGTTTAGCTAGGTTTTCTTTTTAGCCACTAAGGATGAAACTAGTGAAATCCTTAAAACATTCATAACAGGCATAGAAAATCTAATAGACCTTAGGGTGAAAGTGATTAGATGTGACAATGGGACTGAATTCAAGAATAGGGTCATGAATCAGTTCTGTGAAATGAAGGGTATTAAGAGGGAATTTAGTGTTGCTAGGACTCCACAACAAAATGGAGTAGCTGAAAGGAAAAATAGGACACTAATAGAGGCTGCTAGAACTATGCTAGCTGATTCAAAATTGCCAACAACTTTCTGGGCTGAAGCAGTTAATACTGCTTGTTATGTCCAAAATAGGGTGTTAGTTATCAAGCCTCACAACAAGACCCCTTATGAACTTTTTCTAGGTAGAAAACCTGCCTTAAGCTTCATGAGACCATTTGGGTGTCCTGTTACAATCCTTAATACCATAGATCACCTAGGTAAATTTGATGGAAAGGCTGATGAAGGGTTCTTTGTAGGATACTCTACCAATAGCAAAGCATTTAGAGTATTCAACAGTAGAACTAGGATAGTAGAAGAGAACCTGCATGTACAATTTAGTGAAAATACATCTAATATTGCAGGAAGTGGACCTAATTGGCTTTTTGATATAGATGCACTAACAAAATCTATGAACTATAAGCCAATTGTTGCAGGGAATCAATCTAATGGTAATGCAGGTACAAAAGCATGTGATGATGCAGGTAAAGCTAGAATGGAGACAGTACCTGGCAAAGATTACATTTTGCTACCAATGTGGCCTGCTGATCCACTATTCTCTCAGAATTCAAAGGATTCTCCTGATGTTGGATTCAAACCATCAGGGGAGGAGGAAAAAAAAGGATGTTGAAGATCCATGGAATAAAGATTGTGATGTTTCAAGTCCAGAAGAGCCAAGAGTTAATCAAGAGAATGATGCAAATGTTAACAGCACTAACAATATTACTACTATTGTACACTCTGTTAATGTTGTTGGCTAGGAGGATAATGTTGTTGATAAGAATATAGTCTATGGGTGTGCTGATGATCTAAATATGCCTAATTTGGAAGATATTGTCTATTCAGATGATGATGAAGATGTTGGTGCAGAGGCTGACATGAACAATTTGGATACATTTATACCTATCAGTCCTATTCCAACGACAAGAATACACAAAGATCTCCTGTGAACAAATTATTGGAGACTTGGAATACAGAACCTCAAACAGAGAATGATAAAGAATTTGGAAGCCATGGTTTATTTAGTTCAGTTCAGCAAAGAACAAACCATTAAGACTTTGAAATTGCTTGTTTGCTTGCTTTTATACAAGAAGAACCCAAAAGGTTAACGTCATGCACTGAAGGATCCAAGTTGGTAGAAGCTATGTAGGATTAGTTATATCAATTCAAATTACAAGAAGTTTTGGACTTTGGTAGAGTTAACCTTATGGAAAAGAGTAAGGAACTAAATGGGTTTCAGAAACAAAAAGGATGAAAGAGGTATTGTGATTAAGGAAATAAATCGAGATTGGTTGCACAAAGGGGTTACACCAAGAAGAAGGGATGGGATTATGATGAAGTTTTTGCCACTGTCGCTGAATGAAGCAATTAGGCTATTCTTAGCCTATGCCTCATTTATAGGACTTTATGGTTTACCTGTGGGAGTCAAGAGTGCTTTCTTATGGTAAGATTAAGAGGATGTCTAAGTTTGTCAACCACCTTAGTTTGAAGACCCAGACTTTCCTGACAGAGTACACAAAGTAGAAAAATGCTCGTTATGGACTCAGCATCAAGCTCCTCACAGCTTCGGTATGAACCTATTAACTTAATTTGTGGGACAATGGGTTCAGAGAGGAAAGATAGACTGGACTGTGTTTATCAGAAGGAACAAGGTGATATTTTGTTAGTTTAAGTGTATGTAGATGATATCATTTTTGGCTCTACAAAGAAATTATTGTGCACTGAGTTTGAGAAGATGATACATAAGAAGTTTCAGATGAGTTCTATAGGTTAACTCGCATTCTTCTTAGGATTGCAAGTAAAGTAGAAGGAGGATGGAATTTTTATCAGTCAAGACAAGTATGTGACTGAAATTTTGAAGAAATTTGGTTTTACTGATGTTAAGACAGCTAGTACACCTATGGAAACTCAAAAGCCTCTACTCAAAGATAAAGATGGTGAAAAAGTGGATGTTCATTTATATATATCAATGATTGGTTCATTGATGTACCTTACTTCTTCAAGACCTGATATATGATTGCAGTGTGTGCCTGTGCAAGATACCATGTCAACCAATGTGCACATCTTTATGCTGTGAAAAGTAATATTTAGGATACTTAAAAGGTCGACATAAATTGGTCTTTGGTATCCAAAAAGGATTCCTTTTGATTTGGTAGCATACACTGATAATGATTATGCTGGAGCAAGCTTAGATAAGAAGTCCACAACAGGAGGTTGTCAATTCCTTGGGTGTAGATTGATTTCATGGCAGTGCAAGAAGCAGACTATGGTTGCTAATTCTACAACAGAGGCTGAGTATGTAGCTGCTTCAAGTTGCTGTGGCCAAGTGCTTTGGATTCAAAATCAATTGCTTGATTATGGGTATAACTTTATGCATAGTTAAGAACACTGTTTTTCATTCAAAAACAAAGCACATTGAGATTAGACATTACTTATCAGAAATTCATAATGAAAAGAAGCTTTTTTTTATTCTACATGTACAGACTTCATACAGATAGATATGTTATAATTTTCTCACAAAAGCATTTTATGTTTAGCTGATTTCAATATCTGATTGCAAGTTTTGATTGATTATCCTCTGATAGTATTGATGTGTGGAGGGTTAATTTTTTAAAAATTTTTTTTTTTTTTTTTTTTTTTTTTTATTTGTGTTAATTGTAGTGGATTATACACAAATGGATATTGGATTGGAATGGAAAAGTGCTATGGATGGAATTTATTAGTTAGTGCTGGTGAAGAACTCTAGAGGTGGGGGTAAATTTTTGTAGTTCCAAGATTTGTAAAAGTATTTGTGAATCAACAATTGGAAGATATGTACATATACAAAGATTTTTGTTACCCCTCTATATAAGAAGGTCTTTGGGAACATGATGAGGGAAGAAAGGTTTTTCTGGGGTGTTACCCCTTTATTTAAATATGATGGATTCTAGCTCAAGAAGAAGTGGGTGAGGAGATTCAGAAAATACCAATGATCCCCAACACAATCCCTTTTATACTCACTCCTCTACATCACAACCTCAGAAGAAACAACAGGGGACTTAGAGGATGGACACTGAGGTTCCTAAAACCGAGTGGTTCTCAGAGCCTATAGCAGATGAGGCTCCCAATGAGGAAAAATGTACCTACACATTCCAATGATCCACTGCTTAGTAGTGAGGATAGTATTAAACTTAATGAATTGATGGAACTTTGTACCAAATTACAACAAAGGGTTCTTGATTTGGAACACACAAAGACCACTCATGTGACAATCCGTAAAAATTCAGGTCGTTATTTTATTCTCGAGTTATTAAATTTAATTTTACTTTTTTATGTTGAGATGTGAACTCACATTAACGGAAGAATTTAAGGGTTTACGTTGCAAATTAAGTAAAGTCAACGATGAACCGGAGAATCCTACTTAAGATATCGACGTTTATGTTATCCTTCTATTCTTTTGTTTGGAATTTCCGTTGAACTATTTTTTATTTACATTCGTTTTTTATTTTTTCGGTCTCAGTTATATTTTTACTTTTTACGGAAAAACAATACAAATCGTATTCTTTTTATATATCGGACTTTGAAAATACCGCATTACAAAATGTGGGACAAGTTTTTAAACTCATCCCACTAAAAACATACCCATGTGGGGGCGGCACAAAGGAGCCACATGGTTTAACCATGTGGCATTTAACCTCTTCCCAAAATTGCATGTCTTGCATGCCTAACTTGGATAAAACCTATACTTCACCTCACAATGTGATAAAAATTTCACACACACCTCTTGCTCCTCTCCTCTTTGTCGTCCCATACACACACACAAACACCAATCTTATAAAAAATTTGAAGATCAAACAATGAGCACACTAGTGAATATGACTACCTAGTGTGTTTCTTATATTTTTAAGGTGATTTAAAGAGGTTTTAAAGAAGGTTATATTCAAGATTGGGCGAGATTAAACAAGTATTTATAAAGTATTTTGGGTAATATAATGATGGTCATAAAATTAATCAAAGGTGTGGTGTAGAAGGCTTCCATTGTTTTGATCATTTATTTATCATTTTCCTCATTTTTGTTTGGGTATAATTCATGACGTGTTCCTTGTTGTATTTTGTTTTTTATTGCATTTATAATGTATGTTACATGTATGATTATGATGATCGTTGAAATAAAATGTTACATGCATGATAGATCTAGGTAAGGAAATGACTTAATCTATTTTAAAACTCGCTAGAAATATTGAAAATTTAGGGCTGTTGTTAAACAGGCAAAGTTTGGATTTTTGGGTTGGCTTAATTGGGTGAATTTGATTTACCTAGGTTGTAGAGGAATTGAGTGTATGGAACATATGGCTAATTGGATACTCTATGGAAATAAAAATTGAATGAGTTATGACCTTTTACCAAAAGACATCAGTTCATGACCTTGCCTTTACTGATGACCACAAAAGGCCATACTTACGTAACTGAGTTGGATAAAAACCTAAAAAACTATGAGACTAGACAAAATATGTTGGTTCTGTACCATTTGGGATTATAAACCATTCATTATGGTTTGTAAATGGCATCAAAGAAATGGGGAAAGTGAGTTTTTTCAGTCCGAATTTTGCAAACTGACTGTTGTGTAGATGATTTTTGAGTCATAAGTATATGTATATAAATTAAGTATAAAAGTAACTTGGCTCTGTAATATTTACTTAATATGAAACTTAAAGATGTAAAGTTTCTCAATTTTAATCATTTAGGTTATTAAAATACGACTATTTTTGTAAACCTAAACGTATATTATATTTTTCGTATACTACGAACACTATAATTATTAAAACGTTTTTACCACTAAAAACCAAGGTGTGAGGACCAACCTTATTGGGAGTTTTTAAAAAGTTAACTCACTGATATTAAACATGTCACGACTCAGAGAACCGAAAATTTATAATAAGACTCATTTACAAGCTTAAATGGGGCCATAAGGCCTAATTGGGCCACTAGGCCAATGTATTAAAATAGGCATATTGGACTTGGCTTTAGCCCGACACTTGGGCTTAATTAATGGGAGTAAGACTTGTCTTGGGTTAATTAATATCAACCTATAACTTCATGGGCTTGCTTAATGGCTTGACTTAATGGGCCTATGGGCTTTTTGGACCAATTTGACAATACTAGTTAAAAATTGGCTTATAAAAGTTAAAAAAACCTAGAAAACTTTAAGTGTGAAATATTTATATTTCAAGAGCATGATATCATATTAAACTACATGGGTATACTATATAATTATTTAATTTATGAATTATCATTATTCTTTATTGACTAGAAACTAAGGCCCGTTACAATTTGTATAGGTCTCGTTGGATCTACGCGCTTACGCCCGAAGTTTTTATTCACGATTTTCTCGTTTTCGACATCACGAGTGAGTTCATAGCCTCGCATTTTTACACTTTAATTGTTTTATAAACCCGCGAGGGAGATAACATGCTTGTTTAAAAAATAGAACACAAAGGGAGATTGTATGCCTAGTTGCCAGGATTATTGAAGTTGCTTATCTGCTAGATAAAAGGACCCGCGGAAATCTTGAATTGTTTTATTGCCGGTAGATGGCATACATGATACTGGTATGGGTACTATTTGGAGGCTGCCACCTCATCCGTGACGACTAGCTATCATCAAGTGTCAGGAATATAACACAACGAATGCGTTGTATAGAGAATAATATGCACTCATAGCGAGGGTGTATAGTAGGCATACCTTGTTGGGAACCCCAACATAATTAGATGGTAATGTTCAATGTCATGAGGCTTATAAATAATCCCCCGATATAACTTTGTTTGGCCACATCGTTATATCCTGATGAAATATTGAGAATATGATTCTGTGTTTCGGAGATTAGATGTTGGGAACCCCAACATATTTTATGATTTTATATATATAAACTCTATGATTCACCAACATTATGTTGTACTTTTAGCATGTTTATCTCAGGTCTTGAGGTAATTCGGCGATGGGATCTTTAATGGAGATTTTGGTTGTCGCTTATGGAAAAACCAAATGTTTTAAAGGCCCATTAAATAAATGTCATTCGAAGAATATTTCAAAAATGCTGTATGAATTATGAAATGATTTGGGACCTATGATGTAAACTTTAATTTGAATGAATGTATTTTAAAACGTCTTTTTTGAGTCGTTTTCTATGCTTGAGTTATTGTATTAATACGTAGCACCCCAAAGGACCCTTCCGCTGAGATATACGAAAATGGGGGTGTTACAGATTGTATCAGAGCGTTTATGTTTTAGAGAACAAAAGATTTTCAAAAGATGAAATGAACTAAAGAATTTTTAAATCTTTTAACATATAATTGTACAAGCGAAATCTCCGACTTACGATGGACAGAATGAGAAGGAATTATTATCGATATATATATATGGATAAAAAATATATATAGTTATAGAATGAAATTTTCATTTATTTGATATAAATGTTAAATTATGTAATTTATTAATACTAATACGAGTATTTATACGATGCAGATTGTATGGAGAACCCTAAATCACCTTAACGAGCCAAACGAAGCTATTCCCGAAGTGAACCCAGTTATTCCTGAGCCGAACCACGTTGAGGATGCCCATGATCCCAACGAAATGGTTGACATTCCCGATGATGAAGAGTTAGTAGATTATGATGGGGATGATGAAGAAGAACCTATAAGAAGAACCTGAAGGAAGAACCCGAAGATGAACGGATCCAAATACATATCGGGCATGGGATCCGTTTGGCCCAACATCTCTAACCTACAGCACGATAATTTGAATGGTTGGTTAGAGGAGGATGATGATTGATATGAGATGTTAACAATGAGGATATCGAGGATGAGGATGTTGAGATTGAGGTCGATGACAATGTGGGAGTTGCTCTTTCCTTATGAGTGGAGGGTGACAAACCTCGCACCTAGAGATGTTTCTTCTGATTCTGAGCCACCTAAATGCGGAGTCTTCTGATTCTGTAATCATTTGATTCTGAGTCAGTGGACTGAGGAGATGATGTTGCACCCGAGGTTGATGTCGTACCCGAGGTTGATGTTGCCACCTGAGGCTACTATTGGACTTCTAACTAAAAGGCCCTTATGCTATTCGTGACTTTCCGAGGGGTTATATGATAGGGAGAGTCATCTTCTTGCTCGTGCCTCATATGTGTTGGGGGATGGGCACCTTGGCTTTGAGACATGATTTGATGCGATCCGTGCTATGAGCTTAGACTTACGGAGGCTGAGTTGGGTACATGCCAAGCTTAGATTGCTCTTCTCAAATCTAAGGATAAAATCGAGTAGAAAGAAAGGGAAATACTTGATCATGATTTAGGAGATGTTGAGCGTACTTTGGGTAATGTTTTAGAGAGGTTGATGGTATTGGAGAGTGGGGAGAATGCCACATTAAAGAAAAAGTTGGATGAGACTAAGACTAAGTTGGCGTGGGCTCGTATGGAGCGTGATATTGCTAAGAGGAGTTTGCACGAGTCCCAAGTATGGAACAAGAGGTTTTATTTAGATATGGTTCGTATTGGGGCTGTTTGAAGCCTTATATGATTGAGGAGGATACCGAGCGGCCGAGAAAGAATCAAAGAAATCTTCTTTGTTGGGACGAGGGACACTCCGCGAGCCATCGTGGAACACCTAGTGACTCTTAGTAGATTAGTTTTCATTTGTGTATCTTTGTAAATATCTACTAACTGCGATGTGAGTTAGTAGAACTAGTTCTTTTGAAGTTGTATAGCTTTAGATGGTGACATGTAATGTATGACAATGCAACTTGTAACTGTTGGTGATAATGAATGACTATTCATTTTGTGTTCTAATTCTATGTTGTGTTAGTTGTTACTTTCTTGTCTGTGTTTCTTCTAAATTGTTCCTTTTGCTTAATACAATCATTGAATGAATACTCATTATGATTTGATTTGTGTTGGAACAGGATCATGGCGCCAAAAGCAATGTCTGAGGACGTATGAGCAAGGTTATTAAGGACACAAGTTGCAAGTCTATGTGAATGTATGGCAAATATGGAACTCGGAGCCGGTGTGGTTGAAGCCGGTGGTGGTGGGTCGGTGGTGGTGGAGCAGGGTGGTGCTGGAGCCTAGTGGTGGTGGAGCCGGTGGTGCTGGAGCCGGTGGTGCTGGAGCCGGTGGTGCTGGAGCCGGTGGTGCTGGAGCTGGTGGTGCCAGACCAGCAGCGCCCGAAATTACTGGGTGTACTTACGTAACATTCATGAAGTGTGACCCACAACCTTTTAAAGGCACCGAAAAGGTGCCGTGGGATTATGTGAGTGGTTTAAGAAAACTAGAATCTGTGTTTTGAATCAGTGATTGCAAAGAAGGGTTAAGGTAAAATTTGCCAACTGCTACTCTCCAAGTCGTGCATTGACTTGGTGAATGGAAGATTGCTTCATGGGTATTGATTGCTCCTATTGGTACTCATGGACTGAGGTGAGAAAAGTGGAATGACCGAGAATTTTGTCCTTCGTGAGTGGTTGCAAAGGGCTTGAGCAAGAATTGTCACTTGAGTTAAAAGGGAATGATATTGAGGGGGTATACCATCACGATTCTATGAATGGCCTTATTGTGTACTAGAATGTGAAGCCTAAACAGGTGAAGGGTGGTACAGTATTTTTCGTGGATTGTACGAAGATATACGGGATGATGTGTATTCATCGAGGCCTTCTTGTTATTGATGAAGCTGTCCTATGGCTTATCAGCTCATGGGTAACAATTAATTACAAGACAAGACTGATGAGGTTCCTGAAAGTTGAAATAAGAGAATAGGTGAAGGAGTATCTGGTGGTTGTGGTGACATTCGACGCGTATGACATACATCGACTAATTTAAGAAGGTAATGCTTGGGGCTTATGACCAATGTTGCACCTTATGACATATCGATGTTTTTCTTCGGGGCTTGTACATTAGAATGATTGCTGGTGAGTGGTGGGAATTTGTGGTAAGTGTGGTAAGTTGGGGCACAAGACTGCTGCTTGTTGGAGCCTCGACAGAAAGGATGTGACTTGTTTTAATTGCAATGAAAAGGGTCACGAAAGAGAGATTTGCCTAAAGCTAAAAAAAAAAAAGAATGGACAAGTGGAAATAACCGTGGAGCTGTTTACAAGTTGGGAGTTGTAGTGCTCAGCAGATCCGAAAGTCGATACTGGTACATTCTTATCAATAATCGATATGTAATTGGCCTTTATTTGATGTCGGTGCCGATAAAGTTTTGTGTCTACAAATTTTGTACCCTTATTGATATTGAACCGGTTGAGTTAGATACTAGCTATGAACTCGAATTGGCCGATGGAAAAGTAGTAAGTTCCAATAATGTGTTAATGGGGTGTACACTTAATCTTTTAAACCATTCTTTTCCTATCGATTTAATGGTAATAGAACTAGGAGTTTGAATCATTATTGGGATGAATGGTTATCACGACATGTGCTGCTATTTTGTGTGGAGGAAAAGGTTAGGATTCTTTTGTTTTTTTTTTTTTTTATTTTGTTATTTCACTGGAAAGGTAAGACGTTTGTTATCGATGGCGTAGAAATAATTCTCGATTGCAGAAATCGTTTTCTTGCGTTATGGCTCAAAGTATATCGAGAAGGTGTGAGCTATTCTTAGCTCAAGTAACGGAACTAGAATCAAAGGAGAAACGATTAGAAATGTTCTCTGTTATCGAGATTTTTCCCGAGGTATTTTCAGATGAATTACAAGGCTTCCGTCACCCAGGCAAGTTGAATTCTGTATTGATCTTATTCCCGGTGCTGCACCTGTGGCGCGTGCGCCATATCGTTTAGCACCATCCAAAATGAAGGAGTTGTCCAAGCAACTACAAGAGTTATCGGAGAAAGGTTTTATTCGACGAGTCGTCATTTGGGGGAGCTTCGGTCTTATTTCGTGAAGAAGAAAGATGGTTCGTTCTGAATGTGCATATATTACAGAGAACTGTGGTCTATTCGATCAGCTGCAAGGTTCTGTGTTTTTCGAAGATTGATTTTCGGTTTGGTTATCATCAATTGTTCCAAGGAAGAACATTCCTATTACGGCATTTAGAATCATTATGGACATTATGAGTTTCAAGTTATGCCTTTTGATGACTAATGCACTGCAGTATTCATGGATTTGATGGAATGGTGTGCAAGCCGTATCTTTGATAAGTTCGTAAATCGTTAATTCATCGTGATTTGATTATTCCAAACATAAAAAGACATGGTAAACATTTGAAGGACTATCTTGAATTTGCTCCGGAGCGAAAAGTTGTACGTAAGTATTCGAAGTGCAAATTTTTGGCTTGATTTCCGTGCAATTCCGTGGCATGTGATTGATAGTAGTGGAGTTTCTTGTTGATTCCTGCAAGATCGAGCATTAAAAATTAAGGCTGCCACGACACACCAACGGATGTGCGACAATTTTTGTGTTTGGCAGGTTATTACGAAGGGTTTATTTGGAGTTTACTATAATATCCAAACCATTAATAAACTCACTCAGAAAGAAATAAGCGTATGTGTGGCGACGCGAAGAGGAGGCATTTCAAACATTGAAGCTGAAATTGTGTAGTGCGGCCAATACTATCACTACCGAAAGGGAGCGAAGACTTTGTTGTGTAGTGTGATGCCATCCCTTAAAGGGATTTGGAGTGTTTTATTGCAGCGGGAAAAGGTGATTTGCGTACATCTTGGCAAACTTAGAAAGAATGAAGAAAATTATTACGACCCATGATTGGAATTAGGAGTGGTGGTTTTAGCTCTTCGATCTGGAGACATTATTTATACGGCACTAAATGTACGGTATACACGATCACAAAAGCATACAATATATTTTTGGATCAGAAAGCTAAATATGGAGGAGAAAACCCCCGCTAACACAACCCAAACAACCCCCCCCCCCCCCCAACAAAAAACAAACACCACAAAAAAAAAAAAACCCCCCCCCCCCCCCCCCCCCCCCCCCACACACAAAAACCGTAGATGGTTTGAAATCTTTCTGAGTGATTATGATTGTGGTATTCGTTATCCACCAGGAAAGGCGAATGTTGTCGCTGATCGTTAGAGCAGGAAGGATAGGGTACAGATTCGAGTGCGTGCTTTAGTGGTTGACGATACAAAAAATTTACCGATAATCGCAATGACAAGGTTGAAGCGTGCAAGGAGGAAATTATGTGCGGATGGATTTTCGTGGCGAAGGGGCGCCGTTTGAAGTTAGGTCCGTGGTACGGAAATATCTGAAAAGGACGAGTATGGTTACAATTATTTAGAGGATTGAGAGGTCTAATCATGTTGGAATCTCATAATTCATTAAATTCCATTCATCCTAGATCGGCAAAATGTATTTCATGATTTGTGGAAGTTATACTTGTGGGCCGAATATGGATAGCCGACATTGCGACATTTGTCAGTAGTGCTTGTCATGTGCTTAAGTCAAGCTAAACACCTAAAGCCGTCAGGAATACTTCAGCAGTGGAAATTTCTGTTTGGAAATGGGAGAGGGAATTACAATGGATTTCATACAAGCTTCAAAGGAAACCATGGGATATGATTCAATTTGGGTCATTATTGGACCGATTGACTAAATCTGCTCAACTTTATTCCATTGAATGGAAGTATAAAATGGAGAAGCTTATCGATTTGTCTTTGAAGGAGATTGTTTGTAGGCATGGGGTGCCTGTGATCGATTATTCGGACCGAGACTCGTTACGCTCAAGATCTTTGGTGATCTTCTGCCAAAAGTCATTAGTGAACGAATTTGGATAAGAGCACTGCTTACATCCTGAAATGATGTCAGAGTGAAAGATACAATAACAGACATTAGAAGAATGTTGCGTGCTTGGTGATTGACTTTTGGTTAGTGGCTGGGGACAAAAGCACCTTACCTCTGGATGTTTTCTTCATACTAATAATAGTTATCACGCAAGTATTTTAAAGCCGCACCTTTTTGAAGCTCTATACGAAGGAAATGTAGATCGTCTGTATGTTGGAGTGAGGTTGGAGATGCCCAACTCACAGGACCAGAAATGATTCGCGAAACGACAGAGATGATTGTGCAAATCAAGAACCGATTATTAGCTGCTCGTAGTAGACAGAAAAGTTATGCGGATGTGAGACGTAAACCTTTGGAGTTCGATTTGGAAAACGTGGGAAATTAAGTCCCCGTTATATTGGACCATTCAAGATTTTATCAAGAATAGGTCGGGTGCATATAACTGGAGTTACCCCGAGGAGCTTCAAGGGAAATACACATACCGGTTCATGTGTCGAATTTAAAGAAAGTTTATTCAGATGAAGAACTATCATCCTACTTACGAAGTAGGATCGACGTGAAATTGCATTTCACGAAGAACCATTGAAAATCATGGATAGAGAGTGAAAATTACTTAAAGCAAAGGGGTCGGGATTCATATAGTTATAGCTTGATGGAACTGAGCGAGGATCCGGAGTATACTTGGGAACGGGAGGGACTAGACTGTGGAAGAATACCCAATCTCTTTGTTTTTAAATAAGAAACCGGGCGATACAAATGAATTGATCTTCGTGGATGATGATCCCATTTTAGGGGAAATGCTGTGACAATCCGTCAGAATATAGGTCGTTATTTTATTATTGAGTCATTAAATATCATATTTTTAATTTTTATATTGGAGATGTGACTCACTATTATCCGGAAAGTATTAGGGTTTAGTTTGCAAATTAAGTAAGTCAACGAAAGAAACGGGAGAATCTACGTTACAGTATCGACGTTGATGTTATCCGAATTTCCGTATTATTTTTTTTTTATATCGTTTTTATTTTTCGTGTCTCGTACTATTTTTACGTTTTATGAAAAACGACTACAAATCGAACCTTTTTAAATATCGAACTTTGAAAATACCTGCATTTGCAAAATGTGGGACAAGTTTTTAAACTCATCCCACTAAAAACATACCCATGTGGGGGCGGCACAAAGGAGCCACATGGTTTAACCATGTGGCATTCAACCTCTTCCCAAAATTGCATGTCTTGCATGCCTAACTTGGATAAAACCTATACTCCACCTTACAATGTGATAAAAATTTCACATACACCTCTTGCTCCTCTCCTCTTTGCCGTCCCACACACACACCACAAACACCCAACTTATAAAATTTTGAAGATCAAACAATGAGCACACTAGTGAATATGACTACCTAGTGTGTTTCTTATATTTTTAAGGTGATTTCAAGAGGTTTTAAAGAAGGTTATATTCAAGATTAGGGATGAGATTATACAAGAATTATAAAGTCATTTTGGGTAAATAAAATGGTGGTCAAAAATTAATTTGGGGTAAAGATCAAGAGTGGTGTAGAAGGCTTCCATTGTTTTGGTCATTTATTCACCATTTTCCTCATTTTGTTGGGTATAATCTTTACTTTTTCTTGTTGTATTTATGTTTTTGATTTCATTTTTATGTATGTACATGTATGATATATCATGATCAAGAAATAAAATGATACTGCTTGCATAGATCTAGGTAAGAAATGGACTAATCAATTATTAAAACTCAATAGAAATCATTGGAAAATATTAGGACAGTGTTAACAGAAGTTCTGGATTTTTGGGTTGGCTTAATGGTTGGTTTGAATTACGTAGTTGAAGAGATTGAGTTATGAACATATGCTAATTGTGTTTCAATGGAAATGTAAAAATTGAATGTGTTATGACCATTTTACAAAAGACATCAGTTCTGACCTTGCTATAAGATGCACAAAAAGTCATACTTACGACAGTGTTGGATAAAACCTAAAACTATAGGACCTAGATGAAATCTTGTAGGTTTGTACCCAATTAATATGGTCAACCCATTCTTTTATGGTTTTACTGCATCATAAATGGGATAGTGAGTTTCAGTCCGAATTTGCAATTGACCTTTTTGTGTGATTTGATCATAGTATATGTTTACTTATAATAGTTTTAAAGTAACCTTAGATCTGTAATATTTCTTAAAATATGAAACTAAGGATGTAAAGTTTTCAATTATATCATTTACGGTTATTAAAATACGACTATTTTTGTAAACCTAAACGTATATAAAATTTTACGTCTACACGAACACTATAATTAATAAAACGTTTTACACTCAACGAGGTGGTATGCCCACTTATTGGGTGTTTTTATAAGTTAACATTACTGATTAATAAACATGTCCGACCTCGAGAACCCGAAAATTTATATAAGACTATTTGCAATATTAAATGGGCCATGAGCCTAATTTTTTTTCGGCCACTTGGGCCCAATGTATTAAAATAGGATATCTGGACTTGGCTTTTCAGCCCAACCCAATTGGGCTTAATTAATGGACTAAGACTGGTCTTGGAGTTATAATATAGCCTAATACTTATAGGCTATGCTTAATGGGCCTATTGGGTTTTTGGACCAATTTGGACAACTATAGTAAATAGGCTAATAAAAACAAGTTAAAACCTAGAAAACATTAAGAGTAAAAAATATTGTATATTTCAAGAGCATGATCATCATATAATCTACATGTATACATGAGGACTTATTTAATTTATGGAATTATCATTATTTTTTATTCGACAGAAACCTAAGACCCGTTACATTTTGTATAGGTCTCAGTTGATCTACGCGCTTAAGCACGAAGTTCTTATTCATCGAATATTCTCGTCCGTCATCACTAAGTGAGTTTCATAGCTTTGCATTTTTCAACTTTAATTGTTTTTTGACACAACGGATTGTGTTGTATAGAGAATAATATGCACCCCCCCCCCCCCCCCCCCCCCCCCCCCCCTCTCGTAGCGAGGGTGTATAGAGGGCTACTTGTGGGAACCCCAACATAATTAGATGGTAAGTTCATTGTAATGAGCTTATAAATAATACCCGATATAACTTTGTTTGGCAATCGTAATATCCTGATAATATGAGAATGATACTTGTGTTCGGTGATTAGATGTCGGTACACCAATTTATTTTATGATTATATATAATATAAACTTATGGATTATCAACCATTATTGGTTGACTTTTAGCATGTTTTATCTAAGGTCCTTGAAGGTAATTCGACGATGGAGATTTTGGTTGTCGCTATGGAAAACAAATGTTTTGAAGGCCATTAAATAAATTCATTCGAAGAATATTTCAAAAATTATTGTTTGAATATGAAATGATTTGGGACCTGTGATGTAAACTTTAATTCGAATGAATGTATTTTAAAACGTCTCTTTTCGAGTCGTTTTCTATGCTTGAGTTATTGTATTAATACGTAGCACCCCAAAGGACCCTTCCGCTGAGATATACGAAAATTGGGGTGTTACAACTCAGGCATTGGAGATTGATAGCTTAAAAAGGAGGGTGAAGAAGCTTGAGAATAAGAAAAGTCAAGAAATCCATGGGTCAAAAGGTTGTACAAGGTTGGTCTAAGTGCTAAGGTTATTTCCTATGTTGATGAAGGTTTGGGTGATCAGGAGGATGCATCCAAACAGGGGAGGAAAATTGATGATATTGATGTTGATGCAAAGATTACCTTAGTTGATGAAACTCAGGGGAGGATTAATGAAGAAATGTTTGATACAAGTGATCTTGATGGTGATGAGGTGTTTGTAGAAACTGCAGAAGCTTGTGGTTTAATGCTGTACAATAAAGTCAACAGTTAGTGCTGCCACATTAACTTGAAGTTGACATTACTTTGGCTCAGGCATGGCAGTGTTGATAGGAGTATAACCTAAGGCTGTTACAACTGCTACTACAACAACTACAACTGCTATTACAAGACCTATGGCTAAAGGGTTTGTTATTCAAGAGCAGATCAAGCATTACACCTACACCAATAGTTTATTTCACAATCATCACTTTGATAAGGGACAATGGTAAAGGAATCATGGTAGAAGACCCTTTGCAGATGAAGAAGAAAGATCAAATCAGCTATGAGATTACAAGCTGAGTTTGATGAGGAAGCAAGGATTGCAAGAGAAAAGGAAGAAGCCAATGTTTCTTTAATTAAAAGGAATGGAATGACATTCAAGCTAATAAAGAGGCTGATTAAACTTACTAGCTGAAAGATACAGCAAGAGGAACAAGAAGCGTTGCAATTGAAGAAAGGGCTAACTGTTTCAACAACTCTTCGTGAAAGGAAAAGTTCATTGCACGCTAAGAGAGTAAAAGAAAGAGGAATAGTCCATCAAACTAAAGATCAACAAAGGAAGAACTATTTTCGTGCACTTCACCTGATGAATGTGGCTGGATGCGATGGGCAAATGATTTAAAGATCAAGTCATTTAGCATGTTCAAAGCGTTATTTGATATAGCAACTGTAAAGGGTAAATACTTTGTTGATTTCAGAACTGAATCGTAGAAGAAAGTTCGAGAAAGCAGATGTGATATAAGAGAGCACTATGCAAGATAAGTATGATACAGCACAAGAAGGAAGTTCTAAAAAGCAGAAAAGAGTTGGTACAAGAAAAAGCTCTAAGAAGCAAAAAAAAGTGGATGAAAACAATGAGTCTGATGACTTAGAAGAATTGGAATAGTCCCAAATGTTGGAGATGGATGTAACTATTGAAGCTACACCTTTTTCTGTCAAAATTCTAATTGTTGACTACAAGATCTACAAAGAAGAGAAGAAAAGCTTTTTCTAAATTATCAGAGCAGATGGTAATTCTCAGATGTACTTGACTTTTACAAAGATGCTCAAAAACTTTAATAGAGAAGACATGGAAGTTCTTTGGAAAATAGGCAAAGCTAGATTTAAGAAGACAAAGCCAGTGAATTACATGGATGAATTCTTACTTCTTAATTTGAAGACCATGTTTAAACATCATGTTGAAGATAGTGTATGGAAGGAACAACAAGGATTGGTTAAAGTGCTAAGTTAGATGCTTTTTGTTCTTGTGGAGTTCATTTGTTGGGAACAGGCAATCCTTTATATATTATCTATTGGTTGAGAAGAAGTATCCACTTACAAATCACACATTACATCAGATGTTTCATGATGTAAAGCTTCAAGTTGACTATGAATGTGAACTGGCATATGAGCTTCTTAGATTGGTCAAGAAACCTCAATTTAATCGAAGCTATTTATTAATATGAAGTATTTGGAAGTCTCCTGGTGATTGATGAAGCCTTTGAAGAAACTTGAGATTTTGAAGATAAATATCAAGGTTAGGGGAGGATTGTTGGGATTAAAAGACTTCATGATGATCTTGGAGTTAATGTTGCTGGTGTGTAAGTTACTGCTGCTAGTGTTCAAAGTTACAACTGCTGAAAAGATTAAGACTGCTGAAAGGATAATGACAGAGAAGAGATCAAAGACTTATCAAAGAAAAGATAAAGATTGCTTATGTGATATGTATGAGATATTTTTGTAAAAGATAACGTAATAAGTTATTTGTTTAGAAGATAATGATATTAGGAAAATATTGTAAGCCAGTTAGGGACTCCTTGGTGTATAAAAGGAGGTCCTAGGGCATAGAGATTGATATCATATCTTTCATTGTTCTGTCAATCTATTTGTAGCTTCAAGGTTTTGTAACCCTAACACTATTAAGAGTGTTCGTATTATATTGAGGCTGAAAGTTTGGTAAACTGTTTGTTATTGATCTTATTCATTACTGTTTTATTGAAATTCTTCTTAGTATCATTGACTAGATTACCGCCATAGTCTTTGATATTTACAATCAAAGTTTCTACTATAATTGTGTTGGATTTATCTTGCATAACTAAACCTTACACAAAGCTAAGGGATTAAAGATCCATTCAAGTGGGATCAACACAACTCACATAGTAAATTTCACAACCAACAAGTCTCAGCAATAGCATTGGCAACACCACGATACTCTGCCTCCGCACAAGAACGAGAAAGCGTCGACTGACGCTTAGAGGAGCAGAGAGTAAGTTTTTGCAAGGAAACACAGTAATTGATAGTCGGCGTCGAGTAGTAGGGCAACTAGCCCAATCTATATCTAAATAAGCAACCAAATCTATAGTAGAGGAGGAAAATAACTGCAGCCTATAATCCAAAGTACCACGAACATACCGTAAGATCCGTTTAAGAGCCGATAAATGAGGCTCTCGCGGATTATGCATATAAGACCAAATCTGCTGCACTGCATAAGAAATATTAGGGCGGGTAAAAGCAAGATACTGTAAAGTACCCGCAAGACTTCGATACAAGGTCGGATCAGAGACCAGATCACCATCATATCCAAGCTTAGACTTTGTATCAATAGGAGTCCGACTATGATTATAATTAACTATATGCGCCCTCTCAAGAATCTCAACAACATATTTCTTGTGAGATAAAAACATCCCTGAAGAATCCTGTGTAACATAAATACCCAAAAAATAATTAAGAGAACCCAAATCTGTCATAGAGAACTCCTGATGTAAGGAAGTAATAATCTGTTGTAACAAGGCCTGAGAAGAAGCTGTAAGCACAATATCATCAACATATAATAACAAGTAAGCAGTATCCACCTCATGTTTGTATATAAATAAAGATTAGTCACAACGACTATGAGAAAACTAACACGCGTGATATAGGACGCAAAGCGCTAAAACCAAGCGTGAGGGGCCTGTTTGAGCCCATAGAGAGACCGTTGTAATAAACACAAATAATCAGAATGCACAGAATACCAAAACCTAGAGGTGTTTGACTATAGATGTCTCAGATAAATCCACCCACAAATTGTAAAAAAGCATTTTTGACATCAGTATGATGAATCGGCTAATGTCTAGAAGCAACTAAACTAATAACAGTCCCAATAGCACCTGGTTTAACAACCGGACTAAAAGTCTCATCAACATCAACACCCTCTAGTTGAGTACAACCATTTGCCACAAGACGAGTCGTGTAGCGACTAAGAGTGCCATCTGCCAAATATTTATGAAGAAACAACCACATTCAACTGAGATTTTCACATCTGTTGGCCGAGGCACAAGAGTCTAAGTGTTATTCTTAATAATGCATGATATTCATCATTCATAGCAATTTGCCAATTTTGATCATTAAACGCATCCCAATAAGATTTAGGTAAAGGAGATACTAAAGACACATGCAAACTAAGACACTGAGTGGGACGATTAGTCTCGACACGATAACGGGTGACCATAAGGTGAACTGATGCGGGGTTTGGGTTTTGAGGAGGATCCGAAATAATAGGTGATTAGGCCACATGTTTGTTTTAGGTCGCGACTGATTGGGTTGGGGTAGGCGTTTGTTGTTGGGTCACGAACGTGGATAGGGGCGGTGAGTGGGCTTGGTTTTTGGTGGTTTGCACTTAGGCCAGTGAGATTTGTTGGGTCGTAGTAGGTAATTGGGCCGCAAAAGGTTGTTGTTGGATCGGTATGTTATGAATTGGAGTGATGGGTTCAGGTGGGAGTTTGATCGAGCAGTTTATACACTCGTATAAACAAACATACTTATAGAGAAAATTAAGGAAATCCCAAATATCCCTTTGGACCATTCACTCACAAAGATTATATATAGAATTGTATATTAAACGGGCAAGTTTGATACCCGGGTCGTTTCCCCAATGGCTCGTGCAATGGAAACTCGTTTTAGTTTGGATCTGATTTTGTATAGAAAAGTGATTTTTTGATTTAATTTACTTACTAAAATTATAGCAAATTAAACAAACTAATTAAACAAACTTAAAACTAATTTCGGAAGAAAATAAAAAATGCGACATTTAAGGAAAACAATACAATTTAAAACTTAAAAATGTAAACTAGATTTCTAACCTATATTAATGCTAAAGAAAATTTTAGGTAAAAGGAAAATATTTTTTAAGGCTTTTGAATTTTTTATGAATAATATTATTTAATCTAAATTAAATTCTAAAAATAAAAATTAAGTTGATAGAAATTAAGAAAAATACTTTTTAATCTATTTTAATCCTAAATTACTTAAAAATAGGAGAAAAACATTTTTTTATTACTTTTTTTTCTATTTAAAAGGTTAAAATTTAAAACTTAAGGTTTGAAAATTAAATGTTTTAAAACTTAAATTTGAAAATTAATTTTTAAAAATATAAAACTTAAACTAAAAATTCTATAAAAATACTTTTTATAAGCAGAAAAAGTGCAGAAATTTGATTTTATAAAAAAGCCCTAATTTTTTACTATGTATAAAAAAACTTATCTTAATAATTAAAAAATAAAAAAACCTAATTTTATTATAAATAAAAATCTATAAAATATAAATACTTAACTAAAAACACCCAAAACACATGGGCTAAAAATGACAAAAAGTAAAGACAAGGGTAGGCGGGTGAATATTAAAGTTTATATAAAAAACACAAAGTTTGACCTAATGACAGAAATAGTCCCTGGACTTGGGACTAACTAGAATTAACTATTAACTAACAAAGGACTAACTATGAAATATTTAAAGGACTAACGGTGTAATTAACTAGGGACTATTATTAAACTAACAAGGACTAACTGAGTAAAATTTTAAACTAACAAAAACTATAAAAATGCAAATTAAGCCCCTGAAGCAACTAACAACCAACAAACAGCATCCCTTTTTTTATAAAACAGCTTATTGACAGAAAAAAGCTAAAACTAATTTAAACTCAATTTTTACTTATCTAAAATAAGCTAAATAAGCTTATCAGCTTAAAGTGCTTAGCAAGCTTTAGTAATATACTTCATGACAAAACCACTATTCAAAGCTACTTGACTGGAATTTTAATACTTATACAATCTACCTTATCTATACTATTTAGCAAAACCTTAACAGCTTATTAACTACTAATATAACAATCACAGCTTTTTAGGAAATCAAACAAGAACAAAGGGTAAAACAAGAATGAGGTGTAACTTATTCTTCCCAGCGGAACAGGGAAGGGAACATAAGCTGAAATGGGCTATGGCTTAATCAACATAAAGCCATAAATCAATATAACAACCTAAAAACTAACCTATGTGCTAACCCCTTAGATACTACACCCTCTTGGAGTCTCAGCAGCCATCCAACTCAATTGAGACTCCAAGTTTGAACACGATCATCAATATCAAAACAAACATTTGACAGAAATTTTAAATGAAGAACAAATTATATGAAAACAATACCTTTTTTTATTAAAACTGAATTAGGGTTCTTACAACTCATAATGAATAAAAATAAAATTGAAATTACAAAAAATAGAACTACTAACAACTGGATTAAAATTATTACAAAAATAAATAAAAAAAATATATATATTCCTAGGTGCTGGAATGAGGGGGTTTTTATACCCCTAGCTCGAGCTAACCTCTACCTTCTCGATTCTTCTCTTCGCCTCATCACAGCCCTTCATCTCTTCTCTCTCCTTGATGTGACATCTCAATCGTTAGATCGAGGCATGTATAAACCCGGATCAATGACGTGGCTTGGGTGTGTTAGTTATGTGAGTGTATACTTACTCGCAGTCACATCACACCAAGATTGATCTTCATTTTCGCCAGGGTGGAAATGGTTAGGGGAATAATTGAAAGGCGATGTTGTGAGTTTAGAGTGTGAGGGGAAATATTAACCCTAAGGTTAATTAGAGTGGGAGTGAGTGGTTAATCGAACTAGGGTTCAGTGTTCTTGAGGTGTTCTTGTGTGTGTGAGTGAGTTTTGATTTTATTTGGGGTAAATGAAATGAACAGTAAGTGTAAAAGGTGTATAAGTATCACCGGGTAGGATCGGGGTTAGGGTTGGTTAGGATCCGGGTAATTGTGTGGGGCTTGACTCGTTGATTGGACGAGAGAAGATCATGGGTAGTTTGGACGCTTAGTTGTCCCCGCGTTTTTTTGTTACTTTGGGATAAATTACACTAGCGGCCCTTGTGTTGGCAAATCATTCTTTCAAGTTAAAAAACAACTTTCACTTATTGCAAAAGAGTCCTTGAGTTTACAAGAGAGGTGCTGCTTGATAGTGGTTTTTTTGCTTTGACTGTAGAGGCTGAGGGCATGATTTCTCTGGCTTTGGCTTTGAGATCTTTAGCTTCTTGATTACTCATCCGTTCTCGTGTTCGTTTCTGAACTGATTTCTTGTGATATTCGACATAATCCATACTGCTCACATAAAAACTCAGATACAAGCACTTTTTGCATTTTTGATCCGTTTTCGGGTTTATTTTGGGCCTTTTTAGGCCTAAATAGATAGGTGTAATCATACCACTTATGCATAATTCCCCAAACATAAACGATTGTGTGTCCTCACGCTCCAATTATCACATGCCTAATAACCAAATACCTCAAAATTCCCAAACTTAACTTGAAAAGTAGCAAAGAGTTTTGCTTAAGAGGTCACAAGTTATAAAACACCCGACTTCCCATTTTCTAAGATTTTTCTCTTTTTATGGATTTTCTTGATTATTAACTACCTAACTACAATTTTATTTGTTTTGACATAATGACATTTTTTTCATTTACCTCATTGGAAACTTTTAGGATCATAGAACAAAAAGCACATTTAAGCGTCTAAAAGTAACTTAGTCATCCACGTTTTTCAGTTTTCCAATGTAAGCTTAAAATCAAGTTCACCGTTAATTTACAAGTCATGACTCTAACACTACTCATAAATATAATTGTGTTACTACTTTTCCTCCCACAATATCTACGTTTGTATCTCAGGATTTTACTTAAGTCATATACCGAAGGCTCTTTAAGACTTTGTTTCGTTATCTTATTATTTCCAAAAATAAAGCGTGATGGTAAAGAATGAATAATTAGCTCTTAGCCCTTTTCAAAAGATCAAATGCAATCAAGAATAAAGTCCACATCGAGGCGACCAAAATTTGGCTTTTTATTAGGCTACTTAAGCAAGGCACCATTCATGTCATATACCCTAAGGCTCTTTAAGACAAGAATGAACCATCTGATTTGCACCATATACCTTAGGCTCTTTAAGGACAAAAATAAGACAAAAAGTACAGCAACATTATTATTCTCAGTCCTTTAGTAGGCTACAACATCGGCCACGCCGCCGACAAGATGCAGAAACATATTCGACTTTGGTTTATATAGTAAAACCGGTGCCGTTTATCTCGAAGCCACATGATAGCGTGTCGACATGAGGTTATTTATACTATTATGACACCGGACTCTACCTTATATGAAAACTCCAACATCGGCCACGCCTCCGACACGATGAAGATATATGGCAGAGATACTTTATTATATTTTTTTGTATTTTTATGCCAATTTAAGTAATTCCTGATGGGTCTCATCCTAATCACAAAGGACTAAAGAAAATTCTATTAGCTATTGTTAAACAAAAAACCATACAACTATATTTATTAATACATTTATATATAGAGGGTGAAAACAAACGAATGGGAGAAAAAGCCACCAGTAATACATTTGAGCTGAAAGAAATCCAACTTATTCTTCGTTTAATATCATGCTTTATAAATAAACACTTTCATTTCTTGTTCTTACAAAAGAAATTTTGCAAATACTTTGCCTTATAATTCAACTCGGCATATTTAAATTCTACTTGAGATTAGCACAAGCTTTCATTTACTAACGATTAAGTCTAGCATGTTTAAAGTATATTATGAGACTGCACAAACGATTCTCTTAATAGTTAAGCGGAAAAAGCTAGAATATCTACACGTACGATCGGTCAAAAATCACTTCTTACTTCTTACCAGCGGAAAAACCTACCATTTTTGTTCTTATTATTTATTTTTTTATTTTATTTTTTTTTATTTTTTTTTTTTTTTTTTTTTTTTTTTTTTTTTTTTTTGATTAAAAATTTTAAAAATTTTTGCTATTTTCTGTGGAGAAACCGGGTAAGTTGAGAAAACACAATAAGCTAAAGCACATCAAATCGATAGATTCCCTCCCCAAACTAAAATGAAACATTGTCCTCAATGTTTAAAGTCGGGTTCCTACGAAAATCTAAGCCGTTTATTAAGTAGACAAAGATAATTCGTTAATCGATAATGATGAAAGGATATTGATCTCCCCAAACTAATTTCACACAAAGGATGAGAAACTCGAGTGCTTCGGAATTAGGCATCGAACACGAGAGGATTCTTGAAATGTTGGGTTAATCCTGCCAAATCACAACACAAAAACAATCAAGAGAAACGAAGAGGAGGGGCCCCTCCAAACATCACAACACATTAGAGGTTTGAATAAAATAGAAAGAAAGGATAAGCATGGGGTGAACTCTACCACGAAGCGGCTTGTTTGGATTACGAGTCGCAAGCTCGACTCGATCCCTGCAACTTCAGTTGTCCTTAGGACGTGAGCAATACTTAGAACAAGAAGCTGTATTGAAAATTGCCACCGTCTTCTTAGAAAAATGTGACTATGCCAGGGTCAAAAAATGGAGTCTTCATTCTCGAAGGAGACAATTGAGGAAATGAAGGGTAAATCTGAAACAAGGGTGGGTAGAATACTGGTCATAAAATCATGAGATTTAAAAAACACCTTAACTCTGATTATCACCAATAACCGCTTGGGGCCAATACATTTCTCAATATCCCGGTAGGTTCTGGTGGAGGTCGAGGAATTGAGATATCTTGAGTGATCAAGGGTAGGTGACTTCATTAATTCCTCTTCAGATTCAGCATCATCAACCACCAGGCGGAATTAAATTATCTGGAACAAGGAGATAATCATCTCTTCTTGAGTGGTCTCCTATCTTCAAGGGGATAGGAGATATGGGAAGAGACTCGTAACTGAATTTTGATGTAAATTTCCCTGGGATGGTTGAATTTTCATTAAGCACTGACATAAGACTAAGATATCCTCAAAGTCAGATCATTCTTCGAGGAAATGTTGAAGGTTCACGGCGAACTCATGGTGAAGGGGATAACTCCCCCCCCCCCCCCCCCCTCCCTCCTCCCCCCCCCCCCCCCCCCCCCTTTCCCACCCCCCTCCCCCCCCACCCCCCCACCCCCATTGGGAAAAGTAATTGAAGATTCTTTCTGTTCTGGTCATGATCGGTGGTTACATTGGAATCGAGATTATGGGAATCTTCATCACTATAGGTCGATTATCAAGAATGTTATGTCTCTTCTGAATCGTAATTATCATTCCTCTAAGTTGAAGATACTTCCATAGCTAGAAAATCAATCGCGATCTCATTTAATTATCGTCTTCAGGAGAAAAACATCATCCTTGTCGGTAGAGGAGTGTTGAGAAAGTCTTGGCCTCATCGGAAATGTTGGATTTTTAATTCGACATCTTCTTGAAATTCTCTTCATGCAAAGTCCTCTTGAGAGTTGAAATCATCATTACTCCGGTGGTAAACGGGAGCAAGAGGAGCAGTTCATCGGAGCGAACTTCACCAAAATTGATCATAGTCTTCACCGGAGAAGAATAGAGAAGATCATCAGAATGAGTAGTGGTACTGCCACTAAACGGATCTTCTTTTGAAAAATCGATAGAAATGGCATGAACAAAATTCTTTTCCTTGTTTTTCTCAGATTTATTCGGATAGTAAGCATGTTCATCTATCTACTCTTAAAGTCAATTTTCCTCGTACAAATCAATGAGAGCTTTTGCGGTTCGAAGGAGGGTCTTCCTAGAATAATAGGCACTTTGGGTCGGGCTCAAAATTAAACCACCACAAAATCCCGCAAGAAGTGAAACATGACTCTAACTACAACATCCTCGGCTATGCCCATCGGGTGAGAAATGGAACGGTTGGAGCTCGAGTGTCATACGTGTAGGAGGTCATAGCTTCAAGCTCAAGTTTACTTGTAAGATAGAATAAGGTAAAAGAATAATGCTAGTCCTGAATCGGCTAAAGACTTAGTCCTGTGAGTCTTGTTAAAGCACATGGGATAAAGAAATTTTGCCGGATCTTCGAGTTTCTCGGGAACTTGGTTCATGTATTGATAGCGGAACATTCAGCATTCACAGTTGTGATAGCGATCTCCTCAGCTTCTCTTTTGTTCTAGGAACGAGCTTAACATTTGTTAAACTTTTGGCATTTCGACAAGAGCATCTTTCATCCAATCTCTAAACGAAGTTGTTTGAACATTTTCCAAAACCGGCTATATTGGCACTTGGTTTATCGGGTTCTCTAATTTCATCCTCTCAGGATATGGAAGTTTAGGGGGTATGAATTAGATTAGGATCATGATTAACGGTTCTCTTGCATTGGTTTTGGAAGTTCCATGAAAATGGAATCTTCTTCCCCCGGAGATGGGACATGTGCGGTATTTTCCAAATTTGGATTTTGCACTTTTTCCGTTGACGTCTCCGGGTTTTGTTCATTATTTTATATAGCATACATCTTTTATGCTCTATTTGTTTGCTATGAGCGTGCCGGTGATTGTATTTATTCTAGAACTTATGCTTGTAAATCATTACGAATTCTGCAGTGAGATCACATTCATATGATATAAGTGTATTCACGTGATAAAGAGGCATCCTTAGGATTTTAACCCAAATAGCCTTTTCTGTTTTAATCTTTATTTTTAGCTAGTTACACTGATTAGCTAACCACCCACATTAACCCTTTTGTTAGAACTCACTTTTAGTGCTAGATACCCTTAGAACACCCTTCGACCCAATCTTTTCATTTTGTAAAATATACTAGAAAAGAAAAAAATATATTTAACTTTAAACCTTAGCCTAATCCATTGTCAAGTCTAAATGGTTGGTTGCTAGTTACTTGGTATGATGAATTGTTCTTTATGATTATTAGTTATGTCACACTTCGCCGTTTATGTGTGCCATTCCGACAAAAATGGAGATGCGTAGCTTCATGTTTTGTATTTTTGTGGCGTATGTTTATGTGAAGTGTGGGGGAGTTTGATATATGTGAAAAGAGAAAAAAGAGAATAGGTCATCGAAAAAAAGTAAAAAAAATTGATCACAATTATAGCCAATGTGCTTTATATTTATAAAGATTAAGGAAGATGAAGTATATTGAGATATCGATTAGACAATGTGCTAAGACGTGATATACTCATATGGTGACCGATATATGAAAGAAGAATAAATTTTGTAGCTATAATCATTTTTGGGTTTGCGGTTTGTTCGATAACTAGCAACATTGGGACTTAGACTTTTGACATAAATGTTCGTGATACACCCTTACTAATATATTTCCCATGTCTTATCCATACCTTTTATTAACCTAAAGCCTAATGTTAAAACCTAATAAAATTCCTCTTTAGATCTGTACACTTGGTGCTTACGCCACATCGGTGGAGTTTTGTTTCTTATACAAGCCTATGGTAATAAATTTTGTCACGAGTGAGCTATGAGTGTGATTTATCTTATATACTCCACCACCTAAATAAATGAGTGTTAAGTGAAATATACTTTATTTCTTTTTCGTGAGTTGCTTAGAAATGTTAATGAAGCAATAAAAGCTTTGGGAATTGTCAAACATCTCGGTTTTTCACCAAAAGCTTAAAACGATGAATCGTATCTCGTACTAGTACTTGGTAGATTTGAATGGCATTTTTCTAATCATTCTTGTCCACCTTGTGGATTTAATTTTTTTTCAATTTTAGATTTGATTGAGGACAAGCAAACCCTTATGTGTTGGGGGGTGTTTCCGCCTTTTGCGCTTATTTATAAAAAACAAAAATATTCGATATTTTCAAAGAAAAAATCTAAAAAAATTCTTATATTTTCATTTAGTTATTTTCTTTCTATAATTCTTTTTTCTAGATTTGCTTTAGGGCAAGCAATGTTTAAGTGTGGGTGAATTTGATAATGCTCAAATTGAGTATGCTTTTAAGAGCGTTATCTGTACTTTTGTATAAGTTATTTGGATATTTATCTATGATTTTGTTACTTAATTGTTCCAAAGTGTGTCTCCAAGTTTATTTGTAGCCAAGTACAGAAAAAGCAAGGAAATGATGTAAAAACAAAGTTTTTATACAAGTACGAAGAATCCCTCATCAAGATCAAGCTCGAAAAGCATTTCAAAGAGAAAACAAGTCAACCATACAAGCTCCCAAGTCCCAAGATGAAGCTAAAAGGAAGTTATATTGAAAAATAAAGACCCACAGCCAAGTGCCACACAATCGGGAAGCTTAAATGAAGAAATATTGGAAGTATTATTGTTCCTGACACACCTTTACCATTTTGGCCATAACTTGAGCATACAAACTCGGATTGACTTGATTCAAGCGGCCACAGAAAGCTAAGAGGAAGAGCTACAACTTGGAGTAAACCACTTTTTTCCTAGAGATGAGGAGCTGGCCAGCTAGGGAATTTTTCCAGCCGGCTAGAGGAAAAAGTTTTCCCCAAGTCATGTATAATGAAGGTTTTAATGTGCCAACTCACTCATGAATGATCAAGAACCTTCTAGACCTTATTTACCTACATTTTTATGACCGTTGGAGCCAAAGAAACTTGGTTGGTGACCAAGGGTACTTACTACTATATAAAGGAGTCTCATGGCTTAGTTTTACATCATCAAATCATCATTCTCTCTTCTACACATCATCAAAACTCCTCTTCCACCCTTGAGGATGAATTTCTACCATTACATCTCTCTCAAAAGACCACAAAACCTCTACCAAATTTTGAAGAAGGGTCAAACACATCAAAGAAGGTGTTACAGATTGTTTTTTGGCTTAGTATAAAGCGTATAGTCGATTGGAGGATTAAGGGTTGCTCTAAATCTTTCCATTACCTATTGTAATCATACTTGCGTAATTTACTTTTATGTTTTTTGAATGTTTATGATTAAGATGATTGATGTTACTTTGAGTTTGGTTGAAATAATCATGGAGTAGTTTTATTTTACTTGTTTGGAATGATATAAACATGGATATGGAGTGTTTGGTATTTTGCAATATAGAATTATGGATTTGCTTATGAGTTTGGTTGAATTGATATGTGTCTAATTAATTTGTTGGTAAATCATAACCGGATCTATAGGTCAAAAGGATTTTTCGTTGTGATTTGTTCAAAATATTAGCGCGCGTATATGTTTGGTATTTCATGATTGACAACCATGAATAAACAAGTTAAATGGATTTATAAAGATTTAATCAAGAGTATAGGTCGAAAGGGATCTTATGAAGTAATTGGTAAAATCATCTTTCTAGCAAATGTCTTGTAATGAATCGGTTTAAATAACGTTCATAGTTCAAAAGGCCGTTAGTCTAAACCTTGTCATATGCATTTTCATGATACTACCTGTTGATTCAAAATTGTATAACTTTGGATTTGTTTTCTATTGCTTAAGTATCTACCCCATATTCCATACACTCTATTGATATGAATACTAGTTCCAAACAAGTAGTTATAATTATATTGGTTTCATTCTAGTTGAATTCGCATCATATTTGCTTATATGGTATTGTGGGACATGAAAACCATTACACCACTTTCGTGTTTCTTATTACATAGATTCTTCACAATTTAAAACACCCAAATCCTAGTGGACAACCTCGGCTTACCACACCAAGCTAGCTCCATACAAAAGGTTCATACTTTCCCATGTGTTCTTTACTTATTTGGTAATTCACGCTTATTTGGAAAGTCAAGCCGGCCGGCTGGGCTATCCAGCCCAGCGGCTGAAGAAACTTTATGGGTCAACGAGGGGATGATTCGAGCAGTTGAGAGCCCAGCCGGGTGGCTGGTTGGGCCTTTGATGTGTTTGAGCCTTCGACTTGGTTGGGATTCTATATTTCTTTTTCCTAGAAATTCATTTTGAAAATATCAAATATTTTTGGTTTTTTTATAAATAAGTGCAACAGGCACAAACACCCTCACACTTAAGGTTTTGCTTATCCTCGAGCAAATCTAAAATTAAAGAAAAATTAAATACACAAGGTGCACAAGAATGATTAGAAAAATGCGATGCAAATCTACCAAGTACTAGTACGAGATATGATTCATCGTTTTAAGCTTTTGGTGAAAAACCGAGATGTTTGACAATACCCAAAAGTTTTCTTACTTGATTAACATTTCTAAGCATCTCACAAAAAAGAAATAAAGTATAATTCACTCAACACTCATTTATTTAGGTGGTGGAGTATATAAGATAAATCACACTCATAGCTCAGTCGTGAACAAATTTATTACCATAGGCTTGTACAAGAAACAAAACTCCACCGACATGGCGTAAGCACCAAGTGTACACATCTAAAGAGGACTTTTATTGGGTTGTAACATTAGGCTTCAGGTTAATAAAGTGTATGGATAAGACATGGGAAATATATTAGTAAGGGTGTATCATGAACATTTATGTCAAAAGTCTAAGTCCTAATGTTGCTAGTTATCAAACAAACCGCAAACCCAAAAATGATTATAGCTACAAAATTTATTCTTCCTTCACATATAGATCACCATATAAGTATATCACGTCTTAGCACATTGGCCAATCGATATCTCAATATACTTCATCTTCCTTCTGTAACATCCTAAAATTGGGTCATAGCGGAATAAGGGTCCGGGAGCGTTACTTCATGAGTACATTGCACAAGATATGAGATAACCACCTTTAAATGTGTCATTTGAAAAGTAATCTTGTAAAATTTGGAATCCAATGCACATCAATTATGTCAAGCATCCTATTCACCTAAGAAATACAAGCTTAAAAGTGTCAACATAAAGTTGGTGAGTTCATAGGTTTTTGTAAGTATAAATGTTGAAATTAAAGGTTTATAAAGTGTGTATGACCATTTCAATCCTTATAATAGTCACAAAAATGTAATTATAAATGTTGAAATCAAAGGTTTATAAAATGTGTATGACAATTTCAATCCTTATAATAGTCACAAAAATATGATTACGACTGCACTAAGTTCATGACATTGCGGCTCCGACGTGTATGTATGCTAATCTTTTTAGGCACTGTAAGTGTTCATGTAAATGTCGTTCAATGTTTCTGACATGGTATACGTCTGTTAGTTTAATCCCTCAAACTAGTGAGCGCTACTTACCCAGACGGGGATGTCAATCCCAAATAGATCTATTTTATAACATTCGCGCTTACTCTACCATAATTAACAGTTCATGCCACTTAAGCTAATCCGTAATCATTTGAATGAACGTAAAGTTGTTGCGTCCATAAGTGAAAACAAGTGATGTATCCCACCGCGAGATATGTAAATGCGTATGTAAACGAGTTTATAATCAATCATGTAAATGAGTTTGTAAACATTCATGCAAAAGAGTTTGTAATCAATCATGTAAATGAGTTTGTAAACGAACATGTAAACGAGTTTGTAAGTAGTTATGAAAACAAGTATGTAAAAATTTGTAAATGCGCATGTATTCTTACCCCGAAAAGTGTTAGAGTATATGTAAAACAAGTAAAATATGGGGCTATAAACTCACCTTAAGTAGGTCGGTGAGCAAATAAATAATCAATAATGTTGAATCGGAACCAAGAATGCTTAATCGCGACCTAATAAAACGGTGCGCTTTGAAGAAAGGAAAATACACGAAACATTGTACAAAACGCTTATAAGAGAAAAAGACATCCATGTGTGTTTCTGTTTTAGTTTATGTAACAAAAACATGACTTTACGAAAGTATAAAGTTCTTCGTTACATTACGCCGCTCTTAAAAAAAATACCATTTTCAAAAAGTTGCTATTTTTGGAAAGTTTGCATTTTAGGAAAGTTTAGAATTTCCAGACGTTAATACCGTCTCCTATATTTGCTAAGTCCTTATTTCCAATTCGTTCTAACAAAACTTAAACGTCTACTTTCCACATCCATCTCGCTAATATATATAAAAAGTTACTATTTTTAAAAGTCTCGACACCCCGAACATTAACGATGTCTAATAATAAAAGTTGTTAAGTCCATTTCGCGTCTAAACGCTCTAAGGTATCCTAAACGTCTAACTCTCCATTTTTATTTCACCAATAGTGACTTTACGTTTATTACAAACTAGACCCATTTAGAAATCCCAAACGCCATCCCGACAATATGTTTATGACCTTTATAATGTCCCTAATTAATATATAAGTGTTACTATATATTTCGCTAATGTTTCTAAAGCCCAAACAAACCCGAAAGTGTCTGAAAACTTGTAAAACCCCGTATTTAAGGTCACTACTTATTCTGAATTAATTATTCCTTAAATTTTAAATAATTCATTTTATTATTTTAGTCGGTTTTTATTAAAATCGTCATTAAATCCTTTCGCGAATTCTATATTTTATCTTTAATCGTTACCGATCAAGAAATCAACGGATCCTGTATTTTAATTGTGAAAATTATTAAAATTTTCGTATTTCAGGTCACTACTAATTTTTCACTTGTATTTAATATTCTAAGTTTTAAAAATTTTTCCTTTCACTACTTCGTCGTTTTATATAAAAATCGTCAATTTTAAGTAAATAGCGCTATGATTTAAAATTTTATCCGTTTTTATTGATCGAGAAACCAATGACTCCGTATTTGGGCCTCGAGTGCCAATTTATTTTTATTTTCGTATTTTTCACTTTCCTTGTGTTTAAATTGCACCCGAGACGAAAATCACGATTAAATAAAAAGTAGCGGACTAAGAATAGGTAATAGGGCTCGAGGTTAATAAGTATCATTAGTTAGGATAAATTTAGCCCATGAAACCCCTTCCCTTCTCCTTAGGTCGGCGGCCCATCAACAACAAACACACCCTTATATTTTGTTTACTTGATCCATTAACATTATCCTAATTAAGCCCAAAATAAAAACCCACCCCTTTGTATTAAAAACCCACGACACAAGCATCACACACAACACAGACTTGGAAAATCTAAAGTCAGTTCTTTCTCTCTCTTTTCTTCACTGTACGAGCCAAACAACTTTATAACCTTCACCATCACCATTAAAACTTCATAAAATCATCTCTTCTTCACCACAAAAGATCCCTAAAATCATCCTCAACCTATCACCACAACTAAAAACAATCATGCTCATGATTTAGAAAATATTGATTTTCAAGAATCTTGAGTCTTTAAGAGATTGATTAGAATTAAAGGTGTAGGAGCATCAATGGTTCGATTCTAGGTGATTCAAAGAAGATTCGAGCAAGAAAAGTTAAGGTTTTGGTTAATTGGTTGAAGGTGTAATCGGCTAGGATCAAGAAACCCACCTAGGGTTTGTGTTAATCATCTAAAAACCCTCCATTGTAAGTTTTTAATGTTTCTTTGGACTCCCTTTTTATTATTTTGATGATTATAGTGATGCATGTTTGTGATTTATGGTCTTTATGAACATGCAGGTCATGATTATGATTGATCTTGATTAAGTATTATAAGTGTGTAAAAGAGGTGTTAGATGATTCACTTTGATGTATTTTAGCCTTGTGATGGATCAACTGAGGATTTAGATGTGTTATTGGTTGATTTAGAATAGGAATTTGCGGTCTATTTTGGGACAGCAGGCAAACGGAGCTTTTTCTCCAAATTCTTGGTCTATAGCTACTGATAAAATTGCATATTTGGATAGAGGGAGTCTTAAGATTCAATGTTCGAATTGGATACTCCCGTATCGATTCCGTATGAGAAAGTTATGGTCATTTTACGGTAAGAGGTCAATTCTGGAGTTGCTGTTGGGAAACATGTTTTTCTCCAGAATTTTGTATAGTAAGTCAAGGTTTTAAAGCTTGGTTAGATATTAGACATCTTGAGCTAACTCCTTCAATTGGAACCAACCTCATTGCTATTTTAGATTAGGAGTTATGACTAAAACGGCAAAAGTAAGAAATTCAGTTGATAATCTGGTTTGACCTTCTGTTAGTAAAAGTTTAATTCTCGTTGATTGGTAAATGAGTTGAATGATTGGCTTAATGTTTAGAAAACTAGATTCAATTTGGTTTTCCAGGGGTGAAAACCTCACCTTCATATCTTTTATGTAATAAGAGATATGGTCCTGTGATTGTGACTAAATTCTGCAAAAGAAAGTTTTCTGTTTTGAGTTAGTGATAGTAATTTGACCTTTTATAAAAATTGGTAAACAATTGGAATATGAGGCTTGATGTTCTGGAAATTAGACTTCAAGGCTTTTCCAGGGATGAAAGCCCCGTGGCTATATCTTTTATGGTTTAGGATTTATGCTCTCACGAAAATGGCTAAAATCAGAAAGTTGGCTTTTACGTCTAGGATTGGAAAAATGAAAAGTATAACCATGTAAGATTGAGATAGGAATTAAGGGGCGAGACTTAGTAGATGTTTATTTTGATATGACCAAAGGTTAGACATCATTAGACTTTATAAAAACACTTTGGTTTACTCGTGGTGCAATATTGTTCTTGTTTCGGATTTTATTAACTAGTCTTATATAACTATTCTATTATAACGATATTATGTATCATTCTAAGTCGCGACTTGCTTTATATGTCATGACTAATATTTGGAGTCATCTTCACATACCTGGTTTCTCGTTCGACTATCTACGTACGGTGAGTTCATAGCCTCGCCTTTCTAACTTTAAATGTTTTATTAAACCCCGCGAGGGAGATACATGCTTGCTTTGAAAATATGAACACAAGTTGTTTTAGTATGTTGGACCCGATTACATATTGATTTCATTGAGTAGCTATTGCCAAAAGACCCTAATTTCATGAACTGTTAATTGCCTATGATGGGTGAACGCTTGTACAAATAAATAGATCTATTGGGTTTGAAAGCCCTGTCCGGGGGTATGTATCCTTAAGAGAACACCCACTCAACGGGAAATTTGTATTGAGAATTTAGGTATAAGGCAATAATACCTAGTCGTGGGGCTAATATATCATGAAGGATATATTTTATTGTCAAGGTTCAGTGTCATGAGCTCAATGAGATAGAAATTAATATATGGCTTGTCCGATCAACAAGTCTCTTGATGAATTATGCTTGTGTTCTAACATTTAATCATATAAACTCTATGAATTCACTTAACAATTTTGTTGACTCTTTAAGTATGTTTATCTCAGGTAATCAAGGTTGAAGACTTGGAGCGGTCTGAGGAGGAGCTTGCGCGAATTTATTTTGTTAAACTGTTTTTAAGTCCCATTCCTCAAACCACATTTAAAATATGTTGGTGGTTTATAAAACTTGTATGTTGATTTGGTTAAGATTCTGTGGGACGACTTTTGCACTCTGATCTTACTTTTGGAATGGAACATGTTTGACAACGTCTCTTTTGAGTCGTTCTTTTGTAATTTATGTGTAATTGTGCCATTAGTTAACACCAAATTGTTGGTTCCGCTACGTATGAAATTGGGGGTGTTAAAGATTGGTATCAAGAGCCATAAGTTATAGAGAACTAGGTCATTTTTCAAAAACCTAAACTATAACTTTATTTTTCTAATTATCGCGCGCAAAATACTCCTCGTGGTTTCCGCTCAAGTCATCCTAAATGATTACCATTTTCTTTTAAGTATTCCTTCATAGTGAATACATTATTGTTTAGTATTTAATTAAATAAATACTATAAATTATATCGAGATATATATTTCGATAATTAAAATTTATATCAAGTGTTCATATTGATTTATATATTTAAATAAATCATTATTAAATTATCTACATGTTTAAATAAGTTAATATTAACTTATCATATTTAATGAATGCATTTTGTATTCATCCGTATATTGCATAAATCTTTATATATGTTGTGACCTTATACGTATTTATTTCCGTGATGACAGATTATCATGGCAGATTTGATCTTTACTTGTGTTGTGCTTCCTTTTATTCGTATGATGTTGATTATTGAATTCATGTTGTGATAAGACTATTTGTACACATTATAACCATATAATTGTATGAGTACTCACCATGATTTTCTTTGTGTCATGACAGACCATGCCTCCAAAGAGAAGATCTCAAAATAATCCAACTCAAACTAGCCCTGAAGTTCCTTTGACCCTCGAAGCCGTCAACCAATTAGTACGAGAAGGAGTTGAAGAGGCTATTAGAGCCGAACAGGAAAGAGTGAGATTAGAGGCAACAAGAGGTCCTGCTGAAGGCCCAGTGGCTGCGCTAGTGGCCCGAGAGTGTACATTTTCTAGATTTAACAAATGTGGTCCCACGCCAATCATATTAAATAATATTGTGGATTTTCACAATCTTTTTGTTGGCTTTTCATGTCACCGTTTTACATGACATTGAATATTGTGTAAATTTGTTTATCCTACCGGTCATTACTTTCCGACCCTGAGTTGTAACCCTCGTTTATACTCCGGGAATGTCATTGTCATCTTGTGACTCATCGACTAGAATGTGACGGTTGATTGGAATACAAATTTACTTGTATAAACTTCTATCATTCTTTTCCATAAGAACCTCCTTGCTTCGGGAGCACGACTCGTTAATGTTTCATCCTTCTTTTCCCCTTGGACATCTTTTGATTTTGAAGAATCGCACCGCCAATGAGAACTTTCCTATCCTGCATATTGAATTCTATGTCAAGGAGGTCATGCACCGTTTTACTTTTCCGCGAGGACGACCAAGTCTAAAAATGAGTAATGACGGGTCTAAAAGCTAGAGCAAAATCTGTGTTTTTCGTTTTATTTAAGTTGTATCAGACCTGATATAAGGGCTTTTTTCATCTATTTCTGTCGAGTTTTGGGTCTCGGGTAAAACTACAAAGTTGTTTAAAATGCCGTGTTACCTTTCCGCGAGGCGATCTAGGTTTAAAAACGCCTTATGGCGGGTCAAAAACACAAATACAAGGCTGCGTTTTTATAATAATTTTCTGTAGAAACTTGCAGGGGTATTTTGGTCATTTTATGTCGAGTTTCGGCCTTCGGCTAAAACTAAAAAGTTGCCCGGAATGTCGTTTTACATAAACTCTCTTTTGAGTCCGAGTCGTGAAAATGTATTTTTGCTGGTCGTTTTGAACGGGTCAGAATCTAGAAAATTTATAATAAAAGTCAAACTTGAAAAATTTTCGATTTAAAAGGGTCAAAGCTAATAGGATCTTTAAAATATGGATGCGTTTGGTGATGTCTAAAAATAGTAATTTTGGGTTCGTGTCGCATATATATATACTTGATAAACTTATGAAGTGAAGTAATTGGATAAAACTTATGGTGAGCTAATATTGTTGGAAAATGAACATTTTTACGAGTCGGTATTAAAAGTCAAAAATTTCTAAGCTATCCAAAATCGGAAACTTTTCAAAAATAGGAACTTTCCAAAAATAGAAATTTTTCGCGATAGTGGTGTAATTTGAAAACGAATAATATACTTTCTTAAAAGCACATTTTGTCAAATAACTTAGGATGTGCACACATATGGATTCCTTTATTCTTTTATATACATATATATATATATATGACTTATGTGTCATTTTATTTTATCTTTCCTTTTCTATTTGCGCACCATTGCTTTAGGTCGCGTTTAAAGCTCTTGTCTTCATGCTCTTAATCGCCATTGATACCAGGTGTCTCATAACGATTCCGGTTGAACCCTTTGAAGCTCTATCTTATTGTACACCATTACATTGTAAAGCCACTCCTTACTACTCTATTGCATACCAACTCACTATTTATAAAGTAAATCTACTTTCACCTTATGAAATTTAAATTGCTATCGTTTTACAAAATTGCTTTTACTTGGGTTATATAAAATATGTTGTAACCTATTTTAAAATTTCTTATTTAAGCTAGCAAAATAACATTACCTGCATATTAAAAAGCGTTTCATAACATTATTTTCTAAACGTAAATGGTTATACATCTAAAAAAAAGTAAATAAATAATAACCTTAATTTGACGAAACTGAGCATTGCATTGCTAGTCCTTAATTATGACAAAGCCTGATCATGTATTTATAATTTGGGAGAGCCAAGCAAGGTGAAATAGTGGTCACCAGTAAGATCTTGATAAAATTAAGACTGGTAACCTAATTTTAAAAAAAACTTATGTGGTGGTATGAAGTAGTTAAAATTAGGGACATCCCACATATGTGGCCCTTATCAGTTCTTTGAACAATTACCCACACTAGGTACGTTCTTTCTATAACCATCAGTACGTTCTAATTTTCCTTTCTTTCTCTCCATGATGGAAATTCTCTAGACCGCTCGTCTAATTATCGACTGCGGAGATCTTTTAAGCCCATCTAGGATATGTTTTACAGATTATATAAATATGCACAACGGAATAATAAGAACAGTATATTATCAAACAAGGTTTTATTATCATACGTTTTCACCTTGACCCAAATCTATACTTTGGAACTACTAACTAACTATTAGCTAAATACCTAATCACTAACTAAACAAATGGTTACGACCCACGCACGACGTTTACTAGACTCTCATTGGGAGAGCTCTACGTTTATGGATATTTAAAACTATGTGTCTATGATCTCTTTATATATAGAGAGACCATAAGACTTATAAAGAAAACTAATTCCAGTCAACAATTGTATTAAATACTTAGTCAATGTATTTAATATGGTTGACTAAATAATTAGGAAACTAAATCAGCATTAATCTTCAAGTTGTAATTAATCTTTAATCAGCATTAATCGTTGTTTGACTGTATTGAAATGAGAAGATAAATATGGTTTGACTTCATCTACTAGAATCCCATAATGCTAAATAGTCCCTTCTTGGTATCATTCTTTTGCTCATCAAATCTTAAATACCAACAATCTCCCCTATTTTGATAGACAAAACAACAAATTCTTGCATGAACTTCCCTAAGTTGAGAATCAATGGATCTCCGAATGAACATCTTCCTTTGTAATGCTATCCCCTTAACTTAAGATCTTCCCCTAAGTTATCAATGCTCCAATTCCAAGCCACCCACAGGATCTATAAGTTGCTAATCATATAATCATCTTCCCCTTTTTGTCTTCATCCAATAGGGAACATATAAGCAACTTTGATCTTTACAACTTCAAATCATATATCAAAACTTTTAATCCAAGCTTTCCACTGACTCAAATTACCCCCATGAAGTTCAACACAAATAATGAACTCAAGCAGTAGAAATTTTAAACTAGCAGTATTAATAATGACTAGCAGTAGTAATGACCTTCCCTTGAAACTGTGCATGAACATCTTCAATTCTGTAGGCTTTTTGTAGTGATTACTGATGAAGAAAATTGAGTATAGCGAATTTGATGAAGAACTTGAATATCCCAAACTTGTGTCTTATGTCTTGTTTATCCACGTGACTCCAAACTTATACTGAACCAAGAAGTATAAGTAGACCGCAACCTCTTGAAAGAATCCTCAACTAGATGAGACACTGAGCACTACAACGTAACTCCTTTAAGTGATAGCCAATGTGCGCATTGAGCATCATAAGAAAAATCACACATTGCTAGATTCTTCAAGTCTTCGTCAACACCATATAAAACGAACAAGTTATCTTTAAAGTGTAACACCCACTTTAAGATATGATAAGAACACGCACCTGTGAAACTCAACTACAACATCAAATAAGTGATAATCAATCGTCTTCGTAATCACATCTTCAATAAATCCAAAAATAGCCTTTTTCAATTTAATTGAATCTTTGTCCCATCCGAGAACCAAGCTATGTGTTATCCGTTATCGCATAAGGCTAGCAGTACAAACTCATTTAATACTAGCAGTACTAACACACGAAACAGTAGCATTAAACACAAACCAGCAACATAAATAATTCGTTAAACCCGAGCAGTAGTAATATCAGTTGACAATACAAATCATATTTGGGCAACACAAAGTACCAACAGGCAACATTAACATCTCGAATGACTGCTAGTAATATTATCACAAAGCTAGTAGTAGTAAATTTCTTGTAAGCCCAATCCTAGAAGTACTAAAAAGCATGTAGCAGTATTAAGTTTACCTTTGCTCATTCAACAAATCCTCATGTCTCATCCTTAGCACTTAGTACTGTTGTAAGTAGAAACATTCCATGAATTTTACTTTGGCAGCATTAACTAAATACACAAGCAGCACTAATATTCCTCCGTTAATAGTATGATCATCCTATGTAGCAGCACTTATCAATTACTACAATGCTTTTGAGCAGTATAAACAAACCTTGTGATCCTAGATCAAGAGCCCCGAGGCTTTGATACCAATTGTGGAGTCTAAATAACTCCTTAGATCATTGCAAGCTCAGGTTGTTTAGACCTTTATATAGGATAATATCAATGTTCATAAGTTATAAAAACAAAGCGGAATAAGAACAAAGATATTCAACAAGGTGTTCTTCATTAATAACCAAACGATCACTACAAGCCCTAATTCTAGATGATCAATTCTAGAACGGTTACTCTAACTAGTAACAGGAATCATAGATTCTTAAGGCTAAAACAAACAAACCCTAGGCGTCTACAATAAACCATACGCCTAGGCACACACACACACACCCCTTTAGTCGACTACATCTTTTCTTTGTGTACATAGTTTTCTAAATGCTTGGACCTCCTTTTATAGCATAAGGGGTCCTAGGCTTACAAGGAAACTAATAATGATAATAATGATAAAATTAATTAGTTATTCAATCATTATCTTTGACCAAATCTTTTAATTCTTATCTTTTGTAGTATCTATATGAACTTACAACTTTGGTCCTTCATGTTTCCATCTTGTTTCATTCGTGTTTTGTCTTATCAACTCAAAATATAATTCCCAACAATCTTCCCCTAGTTGATAATGACAAAACCAAATAAGCACGAACAAGCATGAACTTCCCCTGAAGTTGATATACGAATGAAACTTCCCCTTAATCCATGCTATACCACCAAAAATCAACAAGTTGCAAATCATCACTGAATCATCTTCCCTTTTTTGTTATAATCAAGTAGGGGACTAAAATATGCAACTTTGGTCTTCACAAGTACGAACCAATATTATACTTCCAATCCAAGTATTCCAATGACCCAAATTTCCCACCATTACGCACCATAAGAAAAATGAACTTGAGCAATAGAAACTTACACTAGCAGTAATAACAAAGGCTAGCAGTAGTAAAAACCTTCATCTTGATGTAGCATATAAATGGTTAAACATTTTAACATTAAACTTCCCCTGAAACTCATATGTTAACCATTTCTTAAATCTTCAATTATGTAGGCTCTATGTAATGATTACTGATGAAGAAAAATTAAGTATAACAAATTTGATGCACTATAATATGATAAGAACTCATAATCTTCTTCTTCGTTTTATGAGTAGACCTCTATCTCTTGATAAAATCCTCATCTTCAATGAGACACTGAGCACAACAACGTAACTCCTTTAAGTGATAGTAAATACATGTGAGTACTACAACGTACCTCCTTACATCAGGTAAAACTAGATTAATCAAGTCTTTATCAATAAAACCATGAAAGAACGAACAAGTTATCTCCAAGACCAAAAGATATAATAAGAACACGCATCTGAAAAATCCACTTCATCTTCAAATAAGTGATAAACAATCTTCTTTGTAATCAATTAATCCAATAAATACGAGCCTTTAATTCAGTTAAGAACCAAAAACCAAAACACTCTTGAACCTGTGTGTGTGATCATCTATCATCCGAGAACCAAAATCCTTTCATTTTCCAATATCAGACACAACTGGCAGTATTAACCGCTTCTCGAGGAAAAACGATACTAAGCAGTTAAACTACTTCCTTTAACAAAAGTACTACCTACTCAAACAGATTAACCAGATTCGATCATAGAAGCACAGGCAGCATTAACAATTTTTGAACCGCACAAAACATTGGCGAACATTATTAACTTAATACTGTTATACTTCTTCAAATCCCAAATAGTAGTAATACCTTGAGTAAGCAGCATTAAAAACCTTTGAAGCCAATAGCATTAAGATGAAACTCCTTTTAACTCGAGCAGCACTAACCTTCATTTGGCATAGAACTGGTATTACTAAGTCTTTACGCTTAGTAGTAGTAACCAAGTTACTACTGTTACGTACAATCACAAGCAGCAGTACTTCCATAGTAATGAATGAACGAACCTGCTGCTTCATTGCCATCAACCTTCAACCATCGGACCTGCTAACCAGAAATCCTATAATCATCATGAACTACAAATGACGACCAGCTGCTGCTTCGTCTTCTATCAAGAACTGCTGCTTATTATAGATGTGCATCCTTAGACGAATTATGCATTACACTAAGGAATGACCAAACCCTAATCGTCATATCATATACACCATCATGTTACCCAAACCATAACCATGATAACAAAACATACCTGCTGCTCCTTATGCAATCGATCCATATAGATGATCAAAGAAAACAAAGATCGAATATAATCAAACTAAATCAACGAGCAACCATGGTATTAGGGTTTCACATAAAGACCCTAATAATGATGATGATAAAAATATATACGAAAAGATCCAGATCCATCGTCATAAATCAATTTTACCAAGAAACCCTTGAATAATAACAATACTTAAAGATCGTATTGCATACCAAAAAGGTAGAGAGGACGCTCATAAAGATTGTTATAGCAATTTAACTTCAAAACCCCATAAAACTTTAACCATACAGATTTGATGATGACAAAACAAACAAAGTCGTGTATGAACTTCATCGTAAAGCCAAAGCTTCCCCTGAAGTTGAGATGTAATTATCTCCCTATATGAAACAAAATCTTCCCCTTAATTCAAATTTCCTGTTGTAACCTTGCCGATGCCCCACACATAATAGAGCTGCAAATCAATAAAACCAGTAAAATTCTTGTCCGCCTTTTTGTAAATCATCCAATAGGTCTTCTTGTAGAAATGCAACTTGGATTATAATAGCTACAAATCATATACCACAACTACTAATCCAACCTTCCAATACTCAAAATACCCACCATGAAGTATAATACGAAAAATTACTTTGAGCAGTAAAAATATAAACTAGCAGTAGTAATAAATGACTAGCAGTAGTAACGAAACACTTCCCCTCAAGTGGTGCATGTAGATGGTTAAACATTTAAACAATAAGCTTCCCCTTGAAACCAATATGTTTTAACCATCTCTTGAATCTCGAACTCATAGGCTCCTAGTAGTGATTACTCGATAAAAAAAAATGACCATAATTAGTTTAATTGAAAAAAACCCTATTTTCCTCCCACCAACTCGATAATAATCATAATCGTCTCCCCTTTTTTTAAAGTATAAAGACAACACTTTAAAAGTGTCGCAAAAACCCAAAAATCACCAGATTCGATCATATCTTATAACAAGAGCACAAACCTTCTTTCCATCATGAACACGACTTCAAAACAACCTTGTAACATCCTAGATCAAGAGCCCCGGGGCTCTGATACCAATTGTGGAGATCTTTTAAGCCCATCTAGGATATGTTTTACAGATAATATAAATATGCACAACGGAATAATAAGAACAGTATATTATCAAACAAGGTTTTATTATCATACGTTTTCACCTTGACCCAAATCTATACTTTGGAACTACTAACTAACTATTAGCTAAATAACTATTCACTAACTAACTACTGTGTACACACACGCACACGTTTACTAGACTCTCATTGGGAGAGCTCTATGTTTCTGGATATTTAAAACTATGTGTCTATGATCTCTTTATATAGAGAGAGACCATAAGACTTACAAAGAAAACTAATTCCAGTCAACAATTGTATTAAATACTTAGTCAATGTATTTAATATGGTTGACTAAATAATTAGGAAACTAAATCAGCATTAATCTTCAAGTTGTAATTAATCTTCAATCAGCATTAATTGTTGTTTGACTGCATTGAATGAGAAGATAACTACTGTTTGACTTCAAGTCTTCTAGAATCCCATAATGCTAAATTAGTCCTTCTTGTTTCATTCTTTTGTTCTTTTGTCTCATCAAATCTGTAAATCCCAACATTGACCATTAATACCAAACTTGGAAGTTCTGACGTTTCTATGCTTTCTCCTCGACCAACATTCTTTGAGTAGGGTTGGTGAATCTCCGGGATGCCTCCGGATGTGATTAAGGAAGTATGAATAAATGAGTTTACGTATATCCGCCATGATGAGCGTCTTCCTTTTGACTTGAAATTTGTTCGTGCGAACCATGCGTTGACTTGTCTCTTTAATCGCTAACCTTGTCTCTATTTGTTCAAAATGCCCGATCTAAAACTTTCTTTGATTGAGAATTTGTTGTAAAGGGATTTTTCCTTTCGGTTGTGTATCTAATCCGACCAGCCGCAAACCCTTAATGTGCTGCCATGAACATCTAATGATGACGATTCGATAAATTCTTCTTTTCCTAATTTCTTATCGCCGACACTTGTGTTTCATTCTTTCCTTTAAGGACCCTCACGACATTCAATTCATCCCCTCATACCATTGCTTACACGTTTTGTGATTTTCGTTACATGTTCCATCTTCATTGCTATCTTGTTACCTTGTTAAACCACCGAGCACGTTCGATGTCTACCTTTGATGTATTACACACCTTTATGGGCTTTTATAAAATAATAATAATAATAATAATAATAATAATAATAATAATAATAATAATTTTTAAGTTTATATGAAAATCTTGCAAATTTTTCACAAGTGTTTAAATTAACAAAATGACCTCCTCAAGTTTAAGAGTAAGTTCTAAACATTCTCCTTTGTAAATCTATAACTAATGTTTAAAATGACACAAAGCCCTACCTGTCAAGTTACATGTTTTATACATCACATTTTAATCACATCTTAATTAAATGACCGATTTAAACTTCGTTTCAACAAATGATTCTTAATGAATTGGAAAATAGATTTTCTAAATCGCAACTGTGAATCCGAGAGTTTAACAAAGCCTTTATACGTACATTTATCTCAAAGATTTTCAAAAGCACCAAAGTGATTATTGAACATATTTTTTACTTCATTGAACACAACCTCTTAGTAAGAAAAACTCAATAAGTATCTTAAAAATGTTGACCCACTAAATATACATATCCGCCTTAATCTCTCAATGACATAGTTTTAAAAATTCTTCTTACTAGTGATTTCGTTTTCAAATCACCAAACCCTTGATAAATTATTATAATAAAATGTTCATCATTTTAAGAGTGACTTAACATTTTAATTCCATAACCGAACGAACTTCACATTTTTATAATCTAGAAAGTGCCTAAGCCTAGTTTTAAAACAAAACTTGAAACAAGTACTCTTACTCTTTCTCTCGATCGACTGTCGGTGATTAAAACAATATACAAATTCGGGACGGGTTTTTTATAATGTGACATTCCGTATTTTAATGACAATATGTAACTCATACCTTTTTCTCATTTTCTAGTAATGTGAATTTTTGTGTTTTACGGTTTACGCGATTCGCGATTTCTCGTTCTTGCTTATCTTAAGTTGTTTTAGGCATTTATTTCGATTAAGGTGTTAATTTGTTTTATTCTATCTTTGAAATCCCCTGGCCCCCTATACCTGAAATCTAATTTTGACATCTTTCTTAAAAATTTCAGTATTAGTCACGTTTTTAGTTAGAAAATCTCATGTTTTCCGCTTAAAAATCGCACTTATAATAAACGAGAAGATTTCTTCAGAAACAATTACCACAACTCTTCTTGACCCAGTGTAAAGCGAATTAGGATAAATCGACGCGTCGGGACGTCCCTCCCTTAAGGAGGGGACAATTAATAACCCGATTTAAGGTCACAACTTATTTCTGAATTAAATAATAATTCCGTTAAATTTTAAATAATTCATTTTATTATTTTATTCAGTTTTTATTAAAATTGTCATTAAATCCTTTCACGAATTCTATATTTTATCTTTAATCGTTACCGATCGAGAAATCAACGGATCCTGTATTTTAATTGTAAAAATTGTTAAATTTTATGTATTTCAGGTCACTACTAATTTTTCACTTGTAATTAATATTCTAAGTTCTAAAATTTTACTTTTTACTACTTCGTCATTTTATATAAAAAATCGTCAATTTTAAGTAAAAAGCGCTATGATTTAAAATTTTATCCGTTTTTATTGATCGAGAAACCAATGACTCCGTATTTGGGCCTCGAGTGCCAATTTATTTTTATTTTCGTATTTTTCACTTTCCTTGTGTTTAAATTGCACCCGAGACGAAAATCACGATTTAAGAAAAAGTAGCGGACTAAGAATAGGTAATAGGGCTCAAGGTTAATAAGTAAGTATCATTAGTTAGGATAAATTTAGCACATGAAACCCCTTCCCCTCTCCTTACGTTGGCGGCCCATCAACAACAAACACACCCTTATATTTTGTTTACTTGATCCATTAACATTATCCTAATTAAGCCCAAAATAAAAAAACCCACCCCTTTGTATTAAAAACCCACGACACAAGCATCACACACAACATAGACTTGGAAAATCCAAAGTCAGTTCTTCCTCCCTTTTCTCTTCACTGTATGAGCTAAACAACCTTAAAACCTTCACCATCACCATTAAAACTTCATAAAATCATCTCTTCTTCACCATAAAAGATCCCTAAAATCATCCCTCACCCCCCATAACTAAAAATACAATCATCTTATGAATTAGAAAAGATTATGATTTCCAGAATCTTGAGTCCTTAAAGAGACTGATTGAATTAAAGGTGTAGGAGCTCAATGGTTTTCGATTCTAGGTGATTCAAAGAAGATTCGAGCAAGAAAAGTTAAGATTTTGGTTAATGGGTTGAAGGTGTAATCGGCTAGGATCAAGAAACCCACCTAGGGTTTGTGTTAATCATCTAAAAACCCTCCATTGTAAGTTTTTAATGTTTCCTTGGACTCCCTTTTTATTATTTTGATGATTATAGTGATGCATGTATTGTAATTTTATTGGTCTTAAGGACCAGCAAGTCATTATTATGATTGATATTGATTAAGTGGTATAAGTGTGTAAAAGAGGTGTTAGATGATTCACCTTGATGTATTTTAGCCTTGTGATAGATCAATTGAGGATTTAGATGTGTTATTGGTTGATTTAGAATAGGATTTTGCGGGCTGTTTTGGGACAGCAGGTAAACAGAGCTTGTTCTCCAAAATTTTGGCCTATAGCTACTGAGAAAAATGCATATTTGGATATAGGGAGTCTTAAGCTTCAATGTGTGAATTGGATACTCCCGTATCGATTCTGTATGAGAAAGTTATGGTCATTTTACGGTAAGAGGTCAATTCTGGAGTTGCTGTTGGGAAACATGTTTTTCTTTAGAATTTTTTACAGTAAGTTAAGGTTTTAAAGCTTGGTTAGATATTAGACATCTTGAGCTAACTCCTCCAATTGGAACCAACCTCATTGCTATTTTAGATTAGGAGTTATGACTAAAACGGCAAAAGTAAGAAATTCAGTTAATAATATGGTTTGACCATCAGTTAGTAAAAGTTTAATTCTCGTTGATTGGTAAATGAGTTGAATGATTAGATTAATGTTTTGAAAACTAGATTCATGTGGTTTTCCAGGGGTGAAAACCTCACCTTCATATCTTTTACGTAATAAGATATATGGTCCTGTGATTGTGACTAAATTCTACAAAAGGAAGTTTTTTGTTTTGAGTTAGTGATAGTAATTTGACCTTTTATAAAAATTGGTAAATAATTGGAATATGAGGCTTGATGTTCTGGAAAGTAGATTTCAAGGCCTTTCTAAGGATAAAAGCCCCATAGCTATATCTTTTATGGTTTAGGATTTATGCTCTCATAAAAATGGCTAAAATCAGAAAGTTGGCTTTTACGTCTAGGATTGGAAAAATGAAAAGTAAAAACCATTATGATGAATAGGAATTAAGGGGCAAGACTTAGTAGATGTTTATTTTGATATGACCAAAGGTTAAACATCATTAGACTTTATAAAAACACTTTGGTTTAGTCGTGGTGCAATATTGTTCTTGTTTTTGATTTTATTAACTAGTCTTATATAACTATTCTATTATAATGATATTATGTATCATTCTAAGTCGCGACTTGATTTATAGGTCACGACTAATCTTTGGAGTCATCTTCGCATACCTAGTTTCTCGTTCGACTATCTACGTACGATGAGTTCATAGCCTCGCCTTTCTAACTTTAAATGTTTTATTAAACCACTCAAGGGAGATACATGCTTGCTTTGAAAATATGAACACAAGTTGTTTTAGTGTGCTGGACCTGATTACATATTGATTTCATTGAGTAGCTATTGCCAAAAGACCCTAATTTCATGAACTGTTAATTGCCTATGAGGGGTGAACGCTTGTACAAATAAATAGATCTATTGGGTTTGAAAGCCCTGTCCGGGGGTATGTATCCTTAAGAGAACACCCACTCAACGGGCAATTTGTATTGAGAATTTAGGTATAAGGCAATAATACCTAGTCGTAGGGCTAATATATCATGAAGGTTATATTTTATTGTCAAGGTTCAGTGTCATGAGCTCAATGAGATAGAAATTAATATATGGCTTGTCCGATCAACAAGTCTCTTGATGAATTATGCTTGTGTTCTAACATTTAATCATATAAACTCTATGAATTCACTCAACAATTTTGTTGACTCTTTAAGCATGTTTATCTCAGGTAATCAAGGTTGAAGACTTTAAGCGGTATGAGGAGGAGCTTGCGCGAATTTATTTTGTTAAACTGTTTTTAAGTTCCATTCCTCAAACCACATTTAAAATATGTTGGTGGTTTATAAAACTTGCATTGATTTGGTTAAGATTCTGTAGGATGACTCTTGCACTCTGATCTTACTTTTTGGAATGGAACATGTTTGACAACGTCTCTTTTGAGTCGTTCTTTTGTAATTTATGTGTAATTGTGCCATTAGTTAACACCCAATTATTGTTTCTGCTGCGTATGAAATTGGGGGTGTTAAAGATTGGTATCAAGAGCCATAAGTTATAGAGAACTAGGTCATTTTTCAAAAACCTAAACTATAACTTTATTTTTCAAATTTTCGCGCCCAAAATACAAATAACCGGCCAAAAAGACTAGTACGTTTTATAAGCCATTTTCCGACGACTTTATATCGAAACGACGAGGAGACATAAACTTATAACCATAATCGTAGAGTCTTTGAAACTCAAAACTTTTTAAAAAAAAAAAAAAAAAAAATATAAAATATAAAAAAAACAAATTTATAAAAAACGTTAAAAAAACAACTACCCCTAAGCACAAACCAATCTTTAAATTCAGACAAAAATATAATAACAAAACAATTCAGTTACAACAACCAACCACTAAACCAAAATGCTTTTATTAATAAATTAAACTCCTAACAATACAATATTTCTTAATCTTAACTAAAAACCTTTAAACTTATACACCGTTTACAATACCCACAACCAAGCAACCCAACAAACAAAAACAAAACCAAACATACAAAATTAAGTCAATCAAAAAAATAAATCAGACAAAACAATAATTTCAAATTTATAAAAATTAATAAAAACAAACTTGAAACCACCATACAAACATGAGACGACCCCATTAACCCGAGGCAATGAACCCCCGTTCCAGGTTATACAGATTATATGTAAATCTGAGGTCTGACCCAAAAGAGTCAAAAAGATATTATGTTTTAAATTTTGAAATTGTCAATCACGGTAATTTAAAATAGTTTTGTTTGATTGCGATTAAAGAAAATACATTAAAAATAAAAAGAAAATGCTTTCATGACATGGTTTTGTGATTCTTAAAACGGCCATAACTTGTTCGTTTTAAGCCCATTTTCGACGAGCCTTATATCGAAACGACGAGGAAGACATAAACTACCATAATCTTAGAGTCTTTGAAACTCAAAACATTTTTAAACACCCCTTTGCACCATATTTAATTTCAGACAACACCAAACCTAAACCAAAATGCTTTTAAAATTAACCCTAACTTTACAATATTGCTTAATCTAACCTAAACTCCGTTCACAACAAAATGATGCATATTTTATTTTAAAGAATTATTTTATTCAAGTTTTAAATTTATAAAACTTGATTTACCTGACAACCCACTAACAGGCATTAAACCCGATCATGGGTAGTACAGATTTGGTAAATCTGAGGTCGTCCCAAGAGCTAATAGTTATTAGTTTTAATTTGAAATTGTCACGGTTTTAAAATAGTTTTGTTTGATTTGAATTAAAGTAAATAAATTAAAATAAAAGAAATGCAAGAAATAAAAAGCTTTGAAGATATCAAGAGAGAAAACATGCTAGCATAGTTACTTCATTACTATTGCTATGACAACGTATTCCGGTGCAATGTTAAACTATGGTTTTATTAGCGGTTTCTAAGTCGATGGACTTGAATATGCATATACAGTCTATCATATACAACCTGCGATTCTGAATCAGTCCCACCATCTGGGAGGTAGGTTATCCAGGTTGCAGTAATTAATCCCAACTATTCCCAAAACATATCTAATAACCTATAAAGATTATTAACCCAATAAAAAGAGTTCATGTGCTTTTTAAGTATTGAGTGGTAAGTGCGGTGACCGGTCAATTCTTACACCAGGTAAAGAGTTAGTGATCATCCCTAGTACCCATTGGATCCCACCATGACGAGATAGTCTATTAATGAGGCAAGCTAGGTCCAAACCACTCGTACTACCAAAACCTAGGGTTATACGATAGTCAAGGAATATCTAGTGAAACCATAATCTAACAGGAAATAATCATAACAATAGTAAATTCATAACTAGGCTAGCATTTGAAGTGCTTAGCCTCTCATGGCAGTAATAACACAATAAGAGATAGAATAAATCATATATTGAAAACTCCTAATTCTTATAGGATTCACTTTTGAACGATTAAATACAAAAAGTAAGATAGATGTTATCTCCTTTGGACTCCAGGTGGTGTTCTTTGAAGGTAGGATGCCTTTGTCGCCTCTCCAATTGGCTGTGGAGGAAGTAATGTCGGATTAGCTTGAATGAGGCCTCTATTTATAGTTGTCGAACATGTTACGGCATAACCAATTAAGGTGTTATGCCATAACCAACTTACACGGCATTCCATATTCAAGCAGATGTTACGGCGTAACCAGATATGGTGTTACGCCATAACCTTCATATAACTTCCAATTGTACATGATCTTCATTCCTTATTTGGGGATCTTCATGGTTACGGCGTAACTGGATAAGGTGTTACGTTGTAACAATCACTTTGACAAGATTTCCTTCCAAATATAGGGTTACGGCATAACTAGATATGTCGTCACTCCATAAAGTGCTTCCTTGATCTTCGTACTTGCTTAATTTATGTTATGGTGTTACCATTTTTAGTGTTACGCCATAACATCCTTCAGAATTAACACTTTTAGTCTTTTTTTCCCGTGTTTCTTGCCACTTTCATGCATTTTGTTGATCCCAACTTGAATAGATCTTGCTTAGCTTGTTTAAGGCTTAGTTGTATTGAATAAATCCAAGACAACTATGGTAGAAACTTTGATTGTGAATATCAAAGACTATGCGGAATCTAGTCTATGATACTAAGAAGAATAAATAATAAAACAGTGATGAATACAAAATAGTTTACCAAACTTTCAGCCACAATATAATACGAACACTCTTAATAGTGTTAGGGTTTACAAAACCTTGAAGCTACGAATAGATTGACAAAACAATGAAAGATATATCAATCTCTATGCCCTACGACCTCCTTTTATTCACCAAGGAGTCCTAATGGGATTACAATATTTTCCTAAGTTATCATGACCTTCTAAACAAATAACTTATACGTATCTTTTAGAAAAGTATCTCATACATATCATAAAAGCAATCTTTATCTTTTCTCTGATAAATCTTTATCCATTAGTAGTTGTAATCCTTCAGCAGTTGTAACTCTGTCAGCAGTTGTAACTTTAAACACTAGCAGCAGTAACTTATACACCTGCAACATTAACTGTGTACAAGTAGTAGTAACTACTTAGAATATTTTTTTCATTCTTCACCAGCAGTACTGTTGGGAAATACAAGTCAAAAGGTCAACGTACTGCTAAGCAAAAGGTCAAAGTACTGCTAAGTTGAAGCTCAAAGTACTGACTTCTAAGTGTGGAAAAGTCAACGTACTGCCGTGGATAAAGGAATCTTAAAGGATTATTATTTAAACGGTTATGTTAGTAATTATCTTGTAACAGTTATTTTAATGTTTAGTATTGATTAGTGTTTATGTCATACAAGGACTGTACACCTACTAGAGTTATCCTTATGTTTATAAAAGGATCTCTAGGAAGGTATTAGAAATATATGAACACGAACAACAAAGCAACATTAGCAAAAAGCATTAGTTAGCAATATTAGAGATTAGTATTGTATTAGGGATCTGCAATTTAGGCAGATTCTAAAGAGTTATAATACAAAACGTTTGATTAAGCATTGTGTGTTCTTCTTGGTACTGCCAACTAGATTCCGCATAGTTGACAGTATATCAGTGTTTCATTAAGGAATATCGATCCTACAAGTGGTATCAGAGCTTGTGTAGAGACTCTGATCTAGAAGAACTTTTAATCATTCGAAATCTTTCAAAACTCATAAAAGATGTCTGAAGCTGAACCTATCCCTCCCACCTCGTCCGTCACTGCACTAAGAATCCCTATGATCAAGAAGGGTGAATATGACCTATGGTCCATGAAGATGCGACAGTATATTGCTATCACTGATCATATTCTATGGGATATAATCACCAATGGAGACCAAGCCACAACTGATCCTGCATCCTCGTCAGCACCAAAAACTTCACTTGCTGCCAACGCAAGAAGAAACAATGAGAAAGCCCTTAACATATTGCTTTCTGCAATCCCTGATAGACATCTTCTTAGTTTTCATGATGCCACAAATGCAAAAACCTTATGGACAGCCATAAAAGCAAGATTTGGAGGTAATGAAGCATCAAAGAAGATGCAAAAGAATCTTTTGAAACAACAATTCGAGACGTTTACTATCGGATCTAGAGAAGAGCTAGATTCAGCATACGAAAGGTTTCAGAACATTCTTAGTATGCTTGAATTATATGATGCTAAAGTGTCCCTTGAAGATGCAAATTTGAAGTTTCTAAGAAGTTTACCATCTGTGTGGCATGTAGTTGCTACAATGATTCGGGGACAACCTGGATTGGATGAATTGGAGTTTGATGATCTCTACAACAACTTGAAGGTGTATGAGCATGAATTGAAGGGTGTTTCAAACTCAAACTCACAAAATATTGCTTTTCTGTCCACTGAAGTCAAAGGCAGTACTTTGAAACAAAGTACTGTATCCCAAAAGGATATACTTAGGCTCCCACAAGCAAAGTGCAAACTGCTCCTAACTGTGCTTCCCACTC